>JAOPSE010000059.1:11715756-11796334 GCA_029449295.1 Zea luxurians | reverse complement strand
TACATCTCTACTGAGCAGGGTAGCACTACAAACCCTTTACAAAGTTCCACTAGCTTTAGAAAACCCACTACGGTTTCTAAGAAGGGCGATATAGGAATCCCTCATCCGAAAAGCCATTGCAGCATGATCGACCTGAGAACCTCCCTATACCACAGTTCCTCTACCGCCCTTGCCCCTTTCGGGTAAGGTAGCCTCCACTAGCTTTCCTAATTAGTCAGCCAAGGGCGTCCCATACTGTTGGGTGCCTTCGTCCTCCGAAGGTCCTCAAAAACATAATTGACAATATTTTCCAAGTGAATTATATGAACAGGTATCTTCGGACTCAGATCATGAACATGGAGTATAGTCAGAACGAAGCCCAAGCCAGACGAAGGGGGATTGAGATAAAGGACGGGCTGATTACCAAGCTGTACGAAGGATGGTGCACAGCGAAGCTATGCGCAGCAGAAAGCTTCGTCGCGATAGCATAAAGGGAACCGACTTAAAGATGAAAAGACTACTTAGGCCTTGATAGATTCCCATAAGTCATTAGCAAATGTAATGGACATGAATGTAATTTTGCATGGGCTACGTCCCACGCCTATAAATAGATGAACAGTACTCCGTACTGGACACGCTGACTTGGCATTTGCTTTCCGTCATCCTTGTACTTTTGCCTTCCTGCAATCCGAAGGTACACTTGTAATCTGAAATCATTTCTATTTTTATATGATAATAAAATAGAAATGACGTTGTGATAATATTTAAATGTTTATATTACTTTTTATGTTGCATGTAAGTTCTTCGTCATAATTTATTGTGCTTACGAAGATATGTTGTTTGTGACCTTCGTCCGGAACACATTATATCCCGAAGGGAAATAATGTTTTAAGGGACGAAGGACTTTATCATTTAACACTTTTTTATGTTGCCTTGTTCTTAATCCGAAGCATTTGAGAACAAGTCCCCAACACATACCACCCTTGTGGTAGCACTGTTTTCTCGGGTGGTTCTCCATGTTCCAATAAACATGATGATCTTATCATGAACAATAATTAACAACAACAAAATTGGAACATGATCATAATATAACATTAATTTCCCAAAAACTAGGTAGAGCAATAGCAAATCTACCCATGAGTTCATTTGTTTGCAAGGTGTGAGATAAACAATACTAGGGAAACCTATTGGGTACCATCAAATTAACCTGAGCATGTCACAGTGATTAACAAGAACATTATTAGGTAAAGAAGAGTGATCAAGGGCACAACTTGCCTATGACTTGAGATCCCAGGTACTTCACCAAACTAGTCTTCAGATTTCTCGTGACCTCACTGCTACTCATAGCAATACATACAAATAAACAAGAAGTACATAAAAATAACAGGACACCAAACATGAGAACAAACGTAAGAACATTCTACGCGATGCTATGAGATCGCAGGTTCGAGAATCACTAAAATCGAAGTTTTGGTTAAAGAGATATGTTTCTCTAAAGTTTTAGGTGTTTAAACAATAAAACTATATTCCATAGTTATGCGAGAAAAGGCAAAGCAATAACTAATTTAACTTTAATATCAATTATAACTTGATTAGAATAGTATTTTACTCACTCTATAATCATGGACCAACTTACAATATTATATTTACCTCGGTTTATAACAGTTAATCTAGTAACTATGGGCTAAACAAGTATCTAGTTATTTTTGAAAACATGCTATTATAAACAATATGGTTTGATATGTAGGTAATATAAATATGAGACTAACGCAACTGGAATAGGTTAAAAAGGAGTTAAAATAAATAAAGTATGAATTTTCTAAGTTTTTATGTTTATTTTTCTACTAGAAATCATTTTCTAGATTTATTATAGGATTTACTAAAGTCTAGGGATGGTGGGTATGATATTCTGAAAACTCAGGGTTCAACTCGTAAATTTTAGGACCTAAACATAACACTTTCTAAGTGTTGGCGGGCGGTGGGTTAATATAACAAAGCCGAGGGGCTCATTTCGGAAATGTTAAAGCCGAAGAGGTATCGGCAACTAGATCTGTCCGATCGCTACTCAACCATCATGATTAGATCTCAAGTATCGACGGCATAGGTTTTTAAAGAAATCAAGGTCCCACAGGAATGGTCCAGATCGGATCTAATGGCTCAGATGGGACACTACGAACCGGCATGGATCAAACTAATCACAGCCATCCATCATGAATCCTAGGGTTGCGAGCATGTCTTCCCCACCTAGGACTCTAGGGTGGCGGCGCCCGACCTCATCATGGTGGAGGTCTCGCTGGAGTGACATAGAACTGACGTTGTGGTGTTCCCAACTCCTTTCTGATGGCCTCAATGCAACGCGGACATGAAAATGAATAGTAAGGAGAGAACCATACACACGGTGAAGTCGTTGACCGAGCCGGCCACGGCATGATGCAGACGACGGTGATATTCGCATGTCGACGAATAATTCCGACCACGCCATCCCTTATCCTAGCCCGACGACAAGTCAGACGGGTTCAAAAGACCCCGGTGATCACTTCTCTGGCCTCCGCAAGGCATATGCTCCATTCCTCCTCGAGTTCAACCGCAACGGCATCTTTCCTTCTCTCCTCCATGGCATTGCAATGGCGCACGGCTCTCTGATACTGATAGAGGCTAGATAGGACGGACGAGGGGGTCACGGCGAATGGATTTTTATAATCCATGGTGGAGTCCGACCCGAGGAAAACCGGTAGAGGAAACCACGGTTAGAGTTCATGGTGAGCGGAGTTTGTTACAGGGGTTCATCGACCACAGAGAAGATGAATCTGTCATTGGGGGCCCACTGGTCATTGGATTGGAGCACACGGACTCCACGCGGCGTGGGGCTGATGAACAGGGGTCCACCCGTCAGTAGAACAACAACACGGCGCACACGTGATGGTGAAGGAAGGGCTAGACACTAGGTCCCACGAGTTAGCCACAGAGGTGGTCTCTCACGGTGGAAAAAAAGAAGGGGTTGAGTGGGCTAGCTAGAGTCGCTTCCTGTGCTGAGCTTAAAGAGTTTTGGCCCAAGCACGGTTGGGTAGTTTTCTCTTTTTCTTTTATATTTTCACTTTCTATTCCAATATTTTATTTTCTGTTTTCATTTTAATTTGTGAATTTCCAAATTCAAATTTCCATTGAAATATGCACATACAAAAAGAATCCAACATGAATACATTACTATATATTTTTATATACATATTTATTTTTTATCCTATTTTTGCAAATGCTTTTAGCTAGGTTGTTCACACATAAATAGTTTATTTTAGAGAAATAATTTTCTATTGTATGGTTTCTATTACGATATGATTTAACTTAAATTTCGTTAAGATTACCTATTAATGTATAGGTCAACAAAGGGATAACTTCATTCACTTAGTGATATTTTCATTTGTTCTTTTATTAGCAAAGATATTCATTTTGAGAGAATTGACTTGAAATTGAGAAAATCCTTGTTAAAGGTATTTTAGTTCAAATACTTTTGGAGAATCTTTTATAGATCCTAAAATTGGATTTTGGGTATTACAGTGATGACTAGCTAGTCTTGTTTGGTTGTGTTGAGCTATTGCTCGTGTATTTAGGGACCAAGCTTTCTCACGTCCAATGAATTTGATTGTAGCTTTTATATGGACTTTGTCATTTGAGAGAGTTCTTTATCTATTGATCTTCGTGTTTTTGTAGTGGTGTTGACAATGCACTCATCAAGGGACATTGCAAACACAAGGTTGGCATGTGCCCTTGAAGGTTTGGCTTGTGATGAGTGATTGTCAACAATAGTAGCGTCATGTGGACTAACAATGGCATGAGAGTGTTTGTGTAACATGTCTCTTAGCTTGTGGTGCACAACTGTGGATCCAGAGACGGTAGTCGACGATGAAGGTGAAGCTCATGTGGGTCGTGTTAATGGACCGAGAAGTGATGAAGGACGAGCATTGAGTCTTAACCAAGAGACTGGAGAAGAAGGTGACTAAATGTGGTGACTACTACATGGGGACACCCATAGGCGTAAAGAGATGGTTGAGCGGATCGTGTTGCTATTGATGTTGTGGACTGATGAGACCACATGTCTACGACATGGGGGATGTATATGGAGTATGCTACCTGTGGGAGTTTAGGTGGTTGAGCCTCAAAGAAAATATGTGACAGTTTGCTAGTTTCGTTGGGTTTGGCCCTCAAAACTTGGCGACACGGTTTCAGAGGGAATCAAAGATGGAACATGGTGTCATCGCGTAGGGTGCATCAAGGCAAAGCAACTTCATGAATAGTGTGTGGTCATCCAATAAAAGCTTCAAGAGTTGGTCCATTTTGCCTCTAACCGAGTGGATAAGCTCTATATAACCCTCTATTGATAGGAGGAGAGGACATAACAATTCAGCCGTATCTCTAGCTTGTAATCTTCATTTTCCACTTTTATTTTGTTAGGAGATCCTTAGATTCTTTGAACCATGGCATCAAAGTTCTTGCACTTTTGAGGTAGTGTGGCTATAACCACAATTTGCCCTATAGGATTTTAAATCGAGTCAAAAACTGACGGGCTTTTGTTTTTGAGTTGCTTCATCTCCTCTTTTCTCTTTGATTGAGTTTTTGAGTTTATTCTTGGCTTTGTAAGTTGGGAAGTGGCTTGGGGGTGATTTCTAGTGTAGAAACTGTCCGAGAATCATTGTAACCTCTAGTATGAGCAAATCCAATTTGTGGACAAGTTTTATAAGAAATTTGCACTTTCGACAAAACTCCAATTCAAGTTTGATTTTTTGATCTAGGTTAAAAGTTTTGATCTTTTGGTGCTCAAACTTTTCAAGTCACTCCTCTTTTGCTGCCCACAAATTTGGAGGCAATCAGAACAGATTTTGTCGTACAAGAGTGCTGGACTTTTGGCCGACACTTCTACTCCGCTCTAAGGGTCTCCTATTTGGTTTTTTCCTATACCTTTTTGGTGTTCAAATCATGTTATTTTTGGTTTAATGGATTTGTAATCATCCTAGGAACTTATTTGGAGTATCCAATCGACAATTGATTGAGATATGCTTGATTTGACCCTCTTGTAGCTTTTGGTGTCTTGAGAGGTTTGGTGGAACTTTGGAAATCAAACCAAGAGTGTTTCAGCACAATTTTTATTGACTCTTATTCACCTCCTCCGAAGTAGATTCGATTCATTTGTTTAATGAGTTTCTTTTCCAGGTGTAGTTTCTTTTTGCATTGAAGGGTAATCCATGCCTGCTGAAGTTATTTGTTGGGTGTCTCTAGATTAATTTGTTATACTGCTGCTTTATTTAGGGTATAGATTACCATCCACATATATAGAATTTGCTACTCCTGTTAGTCATCCTGTAACCGCTGCATAGACTTCGGATTTATTTCTGTCTATCTTATCCTCCTGCAAACAATATTATTCATGGTCGATCGGGAGCGGTTGCAATATTAATAGTATGGAGTAAACCAGAATATAATGAACACTCCCCCTGAAATAAATAAAAAAACTTGTAAACTTGAAATGCAAACATCGAAAGGCATTTTCTTTTAACAAAATACGGATACTTCTTTCCTTTTGGTCGTCGTAAGAATTATGAGCTAGTATGTATCGCAGTTATGTTCACATTCTTTTCCCACAAAATAAATCTCCTTGTCGAAACATAAAGGCAAGGGATCTGGTTTATTTGCAATGGAAGAATATTTCGATCGTGCTTGGAACCTAATCTAAATGTCATTTGGGAGAATCTAATGTGGTTCGTCTATGTGTAACTATGCTCAGATCACCTCTCTCTCTTCTCCGTCCACAAGTGTAACCACGTCCAGGTTTTGAGAATATATGGTGAATGCTTTACGTCCACTCGTCGAGTCACTTTATATCGCCACCCTTTCAGTTTTGTAACGGAAAAGTCTTATATCTGGAAGCAATCCAGCCAAGGAAGTTTGTTCTTCTTTACACTTTTCCTGGTTAATTGCTAGTAGCCATCATAATGCTACAAGGAAAATTATCGGCTCCTCCTCTCATGCTACAACTAGGGCACTAGGCCAAGTAGTGTTACTAACTTGGTAGTACTGGACAGAGCAAGGAGGAACTAGTGATAGCTTTGCCCTCCATATAAGCGGCAAGTTCCCTTTGAAATAAACAAACATAAATGCTGTTCTTGGGAGAGGCAGCTAACCAAGCTATGATTGTTAGTGGCATCCAATGCACACACAACAAGACGACCTACCGGAATTGCTTTCATGAGAACTAGCATTAGAAGAGTGGAGAAGGAGTATAGCTTTTTGTTGCATGGACTACAACAAGAGCTTAAGCCTTAAGTTTCAGAAGTTTTGATAGGTGTGCTTTCTTTCTTTTCCTTGTGAAAGCTATGTAACACTGATACGATGGTCTAATTATTAAGATAGAAACAATTGCAACCGAGATGTCGTTGTGCCAGCCTTAAGAAAGAAGTAAGCAACTGAACAGAGACCAGTTGGCATATATATGGTTATCTATACAGTTTAACAATTCCCTTTGCAGTTTCTGATTTTTGAGACCGGACCAGCACAGCAGCTTTGACTTCCAACGGCCATAGTAACTTTCGACGAAGAAACTCTAAACCGTCAAAAGTAAACATAATTTCTAACAGCTAGGTCGGTGGCCATTAGAAATTAACTAAACTTTCGGTAGCCATCGGAAATTAACTTTACTTCGGACGGTATCTGGAAGCCGTCGGAAGTTGCCGGCTATAACACCGTGCTGCCGCTCTCATTTGGTCTGTTCATCTTCCTATTGTCGTCCACCTACCACCCACGCCGTACTATAACCAACGCACGTCGCCACCTCGCCCGTGTGTTGCGGCCGCTGCCTCACCGGCATGCCAAGCCACCACTTTGCGGCCGCTGCCTCGCCGGCATGCCAAGTCACCACTTCGCCCGCACACCTCTCTGTCGCCTCTCCCACATACCGCCACTTGGCCCTCGCTCTGCCACGGTCTTGCGCGGCCACGACCACGCCCGTTTGCGCACCGACCTGCACGGCTACACCCACGTCTCGACATGCTACCGACCTGGCCCCGTGCCCTAGTGCACCATTGTTGGACGACTGTGTGGTCACCCACGTCCCTGACGCCAGCATGGGATCCCCGCCTCTCGGACGACTCTGCCCCTCGCTTCAGTGTTGCTGCTGCCCCCATCGCACCTACCTCCGACTCCCACACCATCATGAGTCAAGTAGCATTTTTTAATTAGGTAATTTATGTTGGCTATGTTAGTTAATTAAGTACTTAATTAGTTCTACTTATTTAGCTTGATGAATTAGTTTAGCTTAGTTCTATATATACAAGATTAGCATAACGAAAATTGTGTTATGTAAACACCTCAGCTGTTATCTAAAAGGGTTAACACAACACACACTCCTAAACCCATTATCACATGTGAATCACCTACGGAAAAAGACACCACAATTATGGATCAAGGCTCTAGTTAGGTGCTAACCATCTTAGAGGGTTTAACTTAACCATCTCATAGTGATCAAAGCAAGGGAAGTAACCAAAACCCTAAGCCCACCCTTAAGAGTAAAAGGGAGCACAAAAAGGAGTGATTAGGAAAACTAATTAAATCACCTCGTCATAATTGAACCATTAACCAAAGTTGTAGTTCACTAAATAACTAAAATAGTTATTAAGGGTTAAGCACCAAAAAGGATTAGCAAAATCCCTAATCATGTCAAAATGTGTGAGAAGAAAAGAAAATTCAGATTTTCTATTAATCTAAATTCAGCCCTTAGCAAAGACTTTACATGTTCGTTAGCTTACAAACCCCAAACATAAGAGCTTCAATTATGAAATATGAGCCAACTACCTTAGGAATGCCCTAGCAAGGTTGAACTCGGACCAAATCTTTTGACATGACAAAATGGTGACTTGCTCTCGGATTTGGTCAGTAACTCAAACCAAACTTAGGGATTAGACAACCCTTAACCATGCTACAAGACGCCTCAGCTATTGCACAAGATGGATAGAGTAAAAAACCAGGAAGAAATCTTACGCAAGGATTTTGCCCAAATTTGCTCAGATTTCCGACCTATGGGCGTTTGAAAGTGACTAAACTGGGTATTGCCTCGTGCTTGATGTCGTGCCTGACTGGTCGAGCGTGCACTAGCCACTCCCTATGCACACCCGTGAAAGGATCACGATGCCCAAGAGTGGGGTGAATTGGGCTTTTCTAAAATTCTTACAAAAATTAAACCCTAAACAAGAGCCTAACTTCACCCAATCTACTAACTAGAATGTGAAAGCTATGAAATGGAGAACAACCCTAAGTCATTATGGAAAATACTAGCAAAGAAAATACACAAGTAAATTACTCAAAGTAAATGTGGAAAGTAAAATAGGGACAAGAAAACTCCTCCAATTTTTTCTAAGGTATCAAAGATTTGGCACTCTCCACTAGTCCTCGTTGGAGCACCCGCGCAAGGGTCTCGCTCCCCCTTGGTCCTCGCAAGAACCAAGTGCTCACTATGAGATAATCCTTTCCCTCTCCAGCACAGTGGATCCCTCACGACCATGTACAATCACCGAGTCGGGTCACCAATAAATCCTCCAGGGTGATCACCGAGCTCCAATCGCCATCAAGCCGTCTAGGTGATGTCGATCACCAAGAGTAACAAGCCATAGACTTTCACTTGACCAAGAGAAGCCTAATGCATGCAATGTGTGCTCTAGGTGGCTCTCATGCGCACTAACGTGGGATTATGATTTTGCTAATCACTTCATTAGGCTTTGTGGACTTGCAATGCTCTTGCAATAAGTTCTAGGTGGTTGGGGCAGCAAGACCATAACTATGGTTGATCAGTCACCAGTGATCTCTCAAGGCTATCTAGGCTATCAGCCGAGCTCTTTAGAAGGACTCCTGAGTCCGAGTGCTGAAGAGAGGACTGGCTGCTAGATCACACTGAGCTGAAAGCCAAGTGTCCACTGACATGTGTCTAAAGCGATGAACCTTGGCAACAGTGGCCTTGTGAAGGTCGAAACAGTCTCGGGTCCATAGCAAGCGGTCAAACCTCATTCTCGTCACGTTCTCATAATCGGGCGAGAGGTACTGGTGGAGTGGCAGAGGTAGCGGGAGCGGTGGAAGCAGGTGTGGTGGAGGCAGTAGGTGTAGCTTGGGTGGCGGTAGGCACTTGAGTGGCGGAAGTTAGCGTGGTAGTGAAAGGTGGAGTGGTAGTGGTGGCTGGAGCAGAGGGTTGAACCTAGCTAGAGTGGAGCATGCCCAAGACGAGAGGCACAGACACAGAAGGCTATCTGATCTAATCCAATCCTCACCTGCTCCCCCTTCTCTCCTGTCTCAGCCGCTGCTGCTGCTACCACTGCCCGTGCTGCTCTAGTAGCTCTGTCCAACTTCCTTTTCTTTTTGCCTTCGTACTGCTCAAGATAGACCTCCTTGCCCTTATACTGTCTGAATGGGCGAGGGGGATCATGATCATCGCCCCCTCCTGCTAGGGTCACATTCTTGTCTCACCATCCTGACTGCCCACTTATCATTGACACATCGCACGAGAATGAGAGTAGATAAATCAGCATAGCAAAGCAAGGGATAAGAATGGAAAGCGAAGATCTAGCTACCCTGGGCACGTCTTAGAGAAAAAAACCAACCAGAGGAAGAGTCACATGAGCAGGCACGCCGACACACTGAAATGACAAAATAGGTGAGCATGTATTAGTCACATAGTCATAAGCATATGAAATGTGAACAAACACATACACATAGAGAGCTTACACGGATTTGGAGATTTTGGCACAAGGTGTGAGATAGAGCACAAAGTGACAAGACAATTTGCCTCCGACTTTGAAAAGCTTAGCTGTCATGGTGCAAGATGCTTTTAGGCATGGATGTGTTGGGGCTTATGAAGGTGGAGACACATAGAGGATTTGAGGTTTTGAATAGGCATAGGATGGATTAGGCATAAGAATACGGGTTAATTTGGTTGAAACAAATGGGCATGAGACCAATTGAATTGATTTTCTTAGTGTGACTTGAGTGGTTATCGAGCAGAAGGCTACTGGAGGCTTGGTGAAACCCTGGATGAGCTAAGGTGCTGATTGGAGCTTTGAATCCTGGTTTAGGCATTGTATCAAACAGGTGGTGTACAAGGCTGTGGGTGTGTAGAGAAATAGGCTTTTCTAGATGAAAGCATCTAGGCCCCTAGTTGGTTTTAGTGATTAATGACAACGTAATATTATATGTGACTAACGTGTGCTTTGCAGAGACAATGGTAAGTTAGGTTGCATTACAGAAAGATGTACTACAACGGTGAAAACAATCCCCGAGATAAGAACTTGAAGCGACGACTGAAATGACAAATCAAAAGATGAAGGTCTTCGTATCCCGAGTGTCAAGGAGTTGCAGACACTCGTATAGAGTTAGGTCTTCTATTTTATTTTAGTCGTACTATAAAGAGGGTTATCGATGAGTAGTTTGACCAAGAGAGTTCTAGTGTGGTGTTGGTGCTTATTCACACTCACATCTAGTGCTAGGTGTCACTCTATAACACACTCACGAGTTAGAATGAAAACTGATTTGAAAATCAAAAGGAAATAAGAATTAGGGTTTCTGTCTTAGGGGCACCAGACTGTCTGGTGTGCACCGGACTGTCCGGTGTGCCCTATGATAGTGGGGCTAGTCTGGCCCGGGGAAGACCTACTCCCCCCGCAGAAACCCGAGAGCAACGGTTCAGAATTGAATTTTTAGCCGGCACGCTAAACAGTGACTGTTCCACTGTCCGGTGTGCCATCTGCCCAACGGCTAGCTTTCAGAACTAGCCGTTGGAAGTGACCATTGGCGCAGCAGTGGCGCACCGGTGACGTACCAGACTGTCCGGTGCGCTCATGCGCAGAAAGGGTTGGTAACGGCTAGTTGGTGGGTGAGGGCTATTTATACCCCCTCCACCCACCATATTGAATGTCTTGCTGCCCACATTAACTCCCGTACATTGCTAGAGCATTGCAAGCACCACAAAGCATAGTGAGGTGATTAGAAAATCGTAATCCCGCATTAGGACCTCATTAGTGCAAGTGAGAGCCATCTAGAGCACACACCGCATGCATTAGGCTTCTCTTGGTCAAGTGAAAGTCTACGGCATGTTACTCTTTATCGGCATCACCTAAATGGCTTGGTGGCATTGGGAACACGGTGATCACCTTGGAGGACTTGTTGGTGACCCGGCTCGAGATTGTAAGCAGTCGTGAGGGTTCACCGCGCCGGAGTGGCAAAGGATCATCTCATAGTGAGCACTTGGTTCTTGCGAGGACCAAGGGGGAGCGATACCCTTGCACAAGTGCTCCAACGAGGACTAGGGAAGAGTGCCGACTCTTCGATACCTCGGGGAAAAATTAGAGGAGTCTTCTAAACTTTGCTTTACATTCCGCATTTAAATTCAAGCACTTTAACCTTGTGCATTTGTTTAGCAAGTAGTTGAAGCATTGTCTTAGTATTGTTTGTATTTCTAGAAGTATTCTCTTATTGCAAGTTGTTGGGTGAAGTTGGGCTCTGCTTAGGGTTAATTGTTGTTGATTTTTAGAAAGCCCAATTCATCGCCCTCTTGGGCATCGTGATCCTTTCAATTGTATCGGAGCCTTGTTGCTCTTAGATTAGCTTACCGCTAGAGTAGCAATGTCTGGCAGGGATGGACCTCCTCCCGTTTTTTTATGGTGATGATTTTCTATATTGGAAAATTCGTATGGAAGCTTATTTAGAGGCTATAGACATTGTTGTCTATAAAGCCGCCACACAAGGGTTCCCCGAACCAAGAGATCCCGCAAATCTTGTAGAAGAGTTTAATTATGAAAAATGGAATGCTAAGGCCAAAAACACTCTTTTTAGAGGCCTTTGCAAAGATGTTTTTAATAGAGTTAGAAATCATAGAAATGCTCATGATTTGTGGATGGATATTTGTGCTCTACATGAAGGGACTGGAAGTGAGCGTGAGGAGAGATATCATATTGCAATGAGAATATTAAATTCTTTTGAGATGCTTGCAAATGAAAATGCAAATGCTATGTGCTCACGTCTTAACATTCTTGTAGAGGAAGTAAATGGCTTGGGGCTCACCCAAATTTCACAACCGGATGTTGTGAGGAAGATTCTTAGTGTCCTTCCAATTAACAAATATGGACACATTGTCACAGTGCTACATCAGATGAATCTTTCAGTTGCTACTCCTACACAAATATTGGGAAAGATCAATGCTCATGAAATGTACATGTACATAACTAACAAGGATGAGTCATCTTCCAAGAGAAAAGATTTGGCTCTCAAAGCCAATCAAGAAAAGAAAGGAAAAGCTAAAGTGCAAATTGAGGAGGAATCCTCAAGTGATGATGATCTTGATGCTAACATTGCTTTGATGGTGAGAAAGACCACCAAAATGTTAAAGAAGCTCAATAGAGAAGGCATCAAGTTTGACTCAAGAAAGAAGAAGTTCTTTTCCAGTAAAAGAAAGCCCATCTCTGAAATGGACTGCTACAATTGTGGAGAGCTTGGTCATTTTGATCATCAATGCAACAAGCCCAAGAAGAACAAGTTCAAGGGCAAGAAAGATGATGACAGTGATGACGATAAAAAGGAAAAGAAATTCTTCAAGAGAAAGGATGGGAAGCACAAAAGGTCCATAAGAAGAAAAATGGAAAGACATACATTGTTGGTGACTGGCTCATTGACATTGAGTCCTCAAGCGGGTCTTCTTTAAGTGAAGAAGAAAATGATGAAAAAGTTGTCGCCGTCGCTGGGGACTTCTCTTCACCACCACCATCACCCTCATCCACTTCTCACCTATGCCTCATGGCTAAAGGTGAACGGAAGGTACAAATTGATAATGATATTATTGATGATAGTGATAGTGATGATGAATTTGCTTCACCTTCCTATGATGGATTTGCTGACTTGCTTAAGGAATACACTCAAATCATTAGGAAGTCAAAGGCTAAATGTGATAAGTTAAAAGATGAAAATGAATTTTTAACTGCCAAATATGACATAATTGTAAAAGCTAGTGATGAGATGAAAGAAGAAAACAAAACTATGTCATCCACTGTAAATGAGCTTTAAATCCTCCCTAAAAGATGCTAAGGATAAGTGTGACAAATTAAATAAAGCAAATAGGGAGTTGAAAGATAGACTTGTAAAAATTAAGGAAGACTATACAAAGATTAAAATTGATCATTGTAATCTTCTTGTTGCAAATGAGCTTTTATCTTGCAATACACATGAGGCTATTAACCCTGCTATTAAGATTGATGTAGCAACCTCATGTGATGGTTGAGCCAAGATGATCAAACTAGTCTTCATGATGAACTGACTGAAAAGGTTGAAGTCTTGACATTAGATAATCAGAAATTGAAGAGATATTTGACTGATGCAACTACTAGAGGAAGGTTGCCATAGAGAGCAATGACTTTAACAATGAGTTGGCAATGGCAATGAAAGGCTTAGAAATGAGGTCAAGAAACGTAAGAATGAAAATGAACATCTTGCCACAAGTGTGCAAAAGTTCAATAAAGGCCAATACCTTCAAAATGAATTGCTCATGAACACTGTCATGAAAAACAACAATAGTGGTATTGGATATAATTCTTTTGTGCAAAAGAAAGCTACAATTCAATACAAGGCAAAATAGACTCATAAGCCTATCAAATAATTGAGTGTGGAAAAGAAGTACATTTTGCCCACAACTGAAAAGCCAAACCACCAACTCCTTTCCCAAAGCACTCAAGACCATTTGCTTTCAATGCTCATTATGTCCTAAGAAAAGTAGCAAATGGAAAAGTCAAAGTTACATTCCTAGGTCCACCAAGCAAGAGTATACCTAGACAAATTTGGGTTGCAAAGTCTTGATGAGAAAGTCACTGGTCCTATGCAAAATAGGCCCTCAAAGTTGAAGCTTGATTTATCTGTTGATGTAGGTGAACTACAAGACCGGTGAGTGTCATTGGGTTATTGACAGTGGATGCACTCAACATATGACTGATAACCCACGGATGTTCACCTCACTTGATGAGAATGTTGATGGACAAGATATAAATCACTTTTGGGGATAATTCAAAGGGAAAAGTTCAAGGACTTGGCAAGGTGGCTATTTCAAATGTTCTCTTGGTTGCACCTTTGAGCTTCAACTTACTATCAGTGGGTCAACTTTGTGATCTTGGCCTTCAATGGTTATTCACTCCTATAGAGGTTGTTGTGTCAAAAATGGATGATGAGTCAATGGTGTTCAAAGGATTTAGATACAACAATCTCTACTTAGTGAATTTCACCTCTGAAGATGCAAACTTAAGAATTTGCCTCTTTACCAAAGCATCACTTGGATGGCTATGGCATAGAAGGCTTGCACATGTTGAAATGAGCACACTCAAGAAAGTACTAAAGAAAGACATGGTTAGAGGACTAAAGATGTTGTATTTGAAAAGGATAAGCCTTGTAGTGCATGTCAAGCTAGAAAGGAAGTTGCTAACACACATCCTACAAAAGCTTTTATGTCAACATCAGGCCACTAGAACTGCTTCACATGGATCTATTTGGACCAACAACTTATGCAAGTGCTGGTGGCAACCTCTACTGTCTGGTTATTGTTGATGACTTTTCAAGATACACTTGGGTGTTCTTTCTCCATGATAAGTCTGAAGTTATTCAAGAAGTTTGCCAAGAAGGCTCAAAATGAATTTGATTGCAAAATCAAGAAGATTAGAAGTGACAACGGAAAAATAATTTGACAACACTAACATACATGAATATTGTGATGAAATTGGAGCAATCATGAAGTTTCAGCAACATATAAACCTCAATAGAATGGAGTTGTTGAAAGGAAGAACAGGACCTTGATCACTCTTGCAAGAACAATTATTGATGAGTATAACACACCGGAGAGGTTTTGGGCTGAAGTTGTCAACACTGCATATTATGCATCAAACAGGCTATTTCCTCACCGGCTACTTGAGAAGACTCCCTATGAACTACTAAATGGGAAAAAGGCAGATGTCTCCTTCTTAGGGTGTTTGGATGCAAATGCTACATCTACAAGAAATCACCTAGGGAAGTTTCAAAGACGTTGTGATATTGGTTTTTCTACTTGGTTATTCATCAAAATCCAAAGCATATCGAGTATTCAATCATGCCACTGGTGTGGTAGAAGAAACATATGATGTGGAGTTTGATGAGACTAATGGCTCCCAAGGAGCACTTGAAAATCTTGATGATGTAGGTGATGAGCCACTTAGGAAAGCCATGAACAACATGCCTATTGGAGCCATCAAACCAAAGAAGATGAAGAAGAGGTGCAAAATATTGACAGGCCTTCTTCATAAAATGTACCACATGATGATGATAAAGATGAGAGGTGTTGGGGGTCTTCTTCTCTGCAAAGGTCCTCTAGGCAAAAACACCTTCGGCAAGACAGTACGAAGGCAGGTGTGACATGAAGATATAAGCCGAAGATGATGTGGACAAAGCCGAAGCTACGATTGAAAGAGCTTCGGCTTGGTGTCATGTTAAAGACGAAGAAATGATACCAACTTAAAGAGGAAAAGACTGTATAGTCCTTAATAGTTTGTATTATGATCATAATTAGTTATCAGGGATATGGATGTAATTTCGCCCGGGCTACGTCCCGTGCCTATAAATAGATGAACAATACCCTTGTATTGTTCACGCTGCATTGTAATCGCCCTCACGTCATCCACATTCTCACCTTCCGACAGCCGAATGTATCAATGTAATATAAATATATTGTGGATATTTATTTGTGTTTATGAAATAAGAAAAATATATGATTTATTGATATACTATTATTATTTATTACACTCTTTCATGCCTCAACATATTTCCAATTATATTTGTTCACTGAGATAATGAAGGTATGCCCTTGATGACCTTCATCTGGAGATCATTATATCCAAGAGGAGATAATGCTTCAAAGGATGAAGGTCTTTAATCATTAACAATTGTGTTGCTTCATTCTTGGTATATAGCATTCAAGAACGAGGAACAACAAGAGGCATGCAAATGAAGATACATTTGCCTCTCATGAACAAGCAAGGGTAAGCCGAAGATGTTGATGCTCCAAGATCTTCTTCCCAAGTGGTTGACAAGAGAAACTCATCACTACTTCAAGCACACCCACAAGATCAAATCATTGGGAGTCCTTCACAAGGGGTTATCACTCATTCTCATAAACATGCTTCATTTATTGAACATCACTCTTTTGTTTCTTATGTTGAGCCTACATGTATAGATGAGGCGCTATAGGATCCGGACTGGGTGAATGCCATGCATGAAGAATTAAACAACTTCACCCACAACCAAGTTTGGACCCTGGAGAAGCCTCCACAAGATGCAAGGATCATTGGAACAAAATGGGTGTTTAGAAACAAACAAGATGATCAAGGTGTGATTGTGCCAAACAAGGCAAGACTTGTTGCAAAGGGCTTCTCTCAAGTTGAAGGCTCAGATTTTAGAGAGACCTTTGCACTGGTTGCTCGACTTGAAGCCATCCGTATCCTACTTGCATGTGCATCATGCTATGAAATAAAGCTTTATTAAATGGATGTAAAAATTGCATTTTTAAATGGCTTCATAAGTGAACTTGTATATGTTGAGCAACCACCTGGGTTGGAAGACCCTAAATATCCTAAACATGCTTACAGGTTGTCCAAGGCGCTATATGGGTTAAAGCAAGCTCCAAGGGCTTGATATGAGTGTCTTCGCAACTTCCTCATCAAAAGAGCTTCAAGATCGGGACCGTCAACACAACTTTATTCACAAAGAAACATAACGGTGATATTTTCATTTGTCAAGTTTATGTTGATGATATAATCTTTGGCTCGACAAATGATTATCATTGCAAGGAATTTGGTGAGTTGATGTCAAAGGAGTTCGAGATGTCAATGATTGGTGAGCTGACATACTTCCTCGGCTTTCAAGTCAATCAAATGAAAGACGGTAACTTCCTCTCATAAGAGAAGTATACCAAAGACTTGTTGAAAAGATTCAACATGGAGAAGTGCAAACCAATCAAGACGCCCATGCCTACCAATGGACATCTCAACCTAGATGAGGGAGGTAACCCGGTTGATCAAACTCTCTACCGTTCCATGATTGGTAGTCTATTGTATCTTACCGCATCTAGGCCCGATGTCATGTTTATTGTCTGTATGTGTGCTAGATTTCAATCAAATCCTAAGAAAGCTCACCTTCGCGCTGTTAAAAGAATTCTTAGGTATCTTAAGCACACCCCAAGTGTTGGCCTTTGGTATCCCAAAGGAGCTACTTTGATTTAATTGTCTATTCCGATTCGGATTATTGCCGGCTGCAAATGATAGAAAAAGTACTTCCAGGGGATGCCATTTGCTTGGGAGATCACTAGTTTCATGGACTTCTAAGAAGCAAAATAGTGTTGCCTTGTCAACCGTCGAAGCGTAATACATTGCCGCGGGTGCTTGTTGCACACAAATTTTATATATGAAACAAACTCTTCTAGACTATGGTCTAGTTTCTAGAAAAGGTACCTTTGTTGTGTGACAATGAGAGTGCTGTTAAAATTGCTAATAATCTTGTACAACACTCTCACACCAAGCACATTGATATCTGTCATCACTTCCTCAGAGATCATGTTGCTAAAGGAGACATTATTTTAGGAGTGAGATCGGAAGATCAATTAGCGGATATTTTCACAAAGCCACTAGATAAAACTTGCTTTTGTATGTTGAGGAATGAGTTAAACATTCTTGATCTCAGAAATTTCATTTAAATCTCAAAATGGTGTTGTCAAGCCTGCATTGCATATTTAAATCTCTTGTATTGCATCTAGAGCTTGTCTAACCTAGTTAAGATAACCGCCAACAAAGCGAGTGAAAAAGCTTAACTCGAGCTCAAACTTGACAAGTCTTAGTTTTAAGCTTTTTCATTTACTATGCAATTGTTGGTTCTTGAGATATGCATGTGGCACTGCACTTAGGGGGAGTATTCAAAACTCAAGTCTTTCATGAAACCCCTAGTGCAAAGCCGCAATGCAATTCTCATCATTTGATTATTTTCTCAAAAAAAACTATCTAGGCTATGGCAAAATATTTTGAAAAATATGAGAGAATATGTGAGGGTACCAATACTTGTCCCAATAGGTGTTCTTTTGTGTGCTTATAAGTTGGGATTTGGTTTGGTTTCAAAATTAGATAGAAAATTTCAAAATTCCCTCTGTCTGGGCTCATCGGATAGTCCGGTGTGCCGGTTGGGCGCGCACAGATCCCCTTCTGCACTGCACTATCCGATGGTTCACTGGACAGCGCACAGTAGCTGTCCGGTGTGCACCGGACAGGCACTGTAGGCTGTCCGGTGTGCCCATGAACCATTTTTAAAAAAATTCCCCTAGCCCAAGCCTAGCACATCCTCTTTCACTCCTTCAGCCTCTGGTTTGTGCTCTGGTGACTCTCTCTACCCCTAACCACCGTTGATCACCATAGCCGAGCTCCAGTGATCTCCTCCAAGCTCAAGGCTTGGCCTCCCTCACTGATTTTCTGGTGAGCTGCTCCTGCTTCCCCCCTCCCTCTACTATACTCTGAGCAGCAAAGCTCTCCACCCTGTCCTTTGATTAAAACCTAAATTCCATTCAAAACTCCGAGCAATCTCTTGGATACAAGTGTGCATGTGTGACCTCTATGCGTCCCTGTAGGTTTCCTTCTCCCATTGGGAGGTTTCAATCTCTAGAATAAGCATTTCACTCAAAACCTAAAACCCCGCACCACAATGTGCTCAGTGAAATGCCCAAACCAGCCAAATTTGCTCAAATCGATCCTAGATTTTTTTCCAACACCTTCGTGACACCTCAAGCAACATATTTGCCAAATTTCACGCCAATCCGATATTCCGAGACACAAATTTTCTTTAGATTCCCGTTTATAGCGATTGATTCTGAGTCGAGTGCCCAAATTCACTTTATTCGCCAAATTTCAAACCAAGCGCACTCTTCACTCATATTCACTCATATATACCTACTCGTGAAGTATTGGCTCAATTCCAAAGTCATTTCAAGCCCATTTTGAATTTCAAACCTTCTATGGCACTATTCCTCGCTCAAACGTCGTTTTCGCGTTGTTTGACCTCTGTTTCTCCAAATCACCCAGTCTCTGTGTCATAACTCTCTATGTATGTATTTATTCAAATTTCATATACTTATGCTATGTGACTAATATGTGCTCACCACTTCTGTCATTTCAGTGACCTCACCTGCCTGTGTGCCTGTCTCCTATTCTGCCTGGATTCTCTCTCTCTCGTGAGGTTTCTAGGTACTTATCACTTTGGTTATGATCTTATGAGCTGCTATCTACTCATGCTTAGCCTTTCACTCACTTATGCAGCACTCAGGTTAGGATGGTGCGCACGAAGAATGTGTCAGCGCTAGGGGGAGGAGACGATAAGGACCCTCTTCGCCCCTTCAGGCAGGTCAAGGGCAAGACAGTGTACCTAGAGCAGCAGGAAGGCTGGAAGAAGCGGCATATGGACAGAGCCACTCGTGTAGCACTTGCAGCGGCAGCAAGTAGCAGAGCAGGCAGAGCGAGGTGGCTAGTTGCAGATCTCCTCAGACCAGATTGCCTATAGGGTTCGTCGCCTCGCGTCTTGGACCTTGCTCATCTGCTCCCTCTACACCCACCACAGCTACTACTCCACCTCCCACTACACCAGCTCCTGTTGCTCCAGAGCCATCCACCAATTCCGCCATACCCACCACCTCCACCACTCCAGCTTCCACTATTCCCCCTCCCGCTCCCATTTCCGCTCACCCCATTCCACCACCCCACTTCAAGGAGCGAGACGAGACAGAGGTGCGACCATTAGCTACTGATCCTTGACTACTTGATCTTCAGTGTGCCACTGCAGCCTAGGTATGTAGGTTCAGACACGTACCCATGGAGTCCTGGCTGCCAACTCAGAGGGATCCTGCAGTGGCAGATCTTTTCAGTACCAGGACTCAGGAGTCCCTTCTTTCGAGCATAGTTGTCAGTGCAGATTGCCCTTGCGAGCGCATCGGCTTTTGGATCTACCTACCTTTCTGCTAGCAGCCGGTGCCGATTCAGAGGTGCATCTCTCCTATCTACCAGGACTTCTTTCTCTACTAACTACAAGTGGCAGATACATTGAGGAGTGGGTCCGAGTATTTTACGCTAAAAGTGTGGATAGACCCGGATCATCAGTGGATGAGGTTCCGCTTGAGAGAGAGGATGTCACATTGCATGCCAGCCAGATACGATAGCTGTTTGGATTTACAAAGTCATCGACTCGTCTTCATAGTCTATGCTATTGTACATCAAATCCTCCTCGTCGCCCTCATGACGGAGTTGCACCAGCCACTGCTCACGTCGCAGACCTTTTCAGACCTTCTTTCACAGATGGGTCGCGACGCTCTCCAGCTGACTTCAACCCCTGCAGCGAAGTATCTATATCAGGTGATGAGATGGACACTGCTACCCAGGATGGGTTACAGAGAGGCCACCACGCATATTCAGCTATGGCTACTTGGTGCCTTGATCTCACACTCAGAGTTTGACGTCGCTGATTTTCTTATCTGTGAGATCGAGGACACAGTTTTGGATGGTCTTCATGCTCGTCGTCAGCTGTTGTATGCGCATTACCTCTGTTACATCTTCGCGCAGCTAATCAGGCTGCCTCAGTTTCAGGGCACCCTCGAGGCCTCATGCCTCCAGTTTGGTTCATATCGTCTAGCCCCTGAGGACCCAGCCCCTATGCCAGATCTAGTGCTAGACATTCAGGCTGAGGATGAGGCATTCAGACAGTTCGAGACCCATGGCACAGCTATCATGATGAGGATGATGATGATGATGATGATGATGACTTTGGGATCCCACCACCACCTCCTGTGCCTCCTCGCTCACATGATCACGAGGCAGGGAGTTCTAGTGCTGCCCCTCTTGCTATTGATCCTGCTTTGGCTGCGATACTTCAGTCTCTTACACAGCAGTAGGCTCATCAAGTAGCTGAGCAGGCTCGACAGGCAACTTTCCAGCAGCAGATGTCCAAGCAGATGCTATCCATATTCCAGACCATTTAGGACCACCAGGACAATCTACAGCAGTAGCTTTTGGCAGACAGGGCTGAGCACCGGGCTTTTATTGACTCATATCCTTCAGCATACCGGTGTTCAGCTCCCACTAGTTCAGTCTGCCCCTCCTCCAGCTCTTTAGGCAGCCGTTGTGCCAGCGATTCAGGCAGGACCCCCACTTCCTCCTTTTGGTCCTTCTCCCTCTCCGCTCCGGCTGGTCACTCCGGATTTCTCGTTGTCGATCGTCGGAACCTTAGTGCTCAGCCGCCAGTAACCACCAACGCCTGTTGTTACCACTGCTGCTATGGTGGTGTCTGTGATCACTTCTGCTTCGGTGGATCCTACAGCATAGCCTCTGTCAGAGTAAGTACCAGCTCCAACTTCTACTACAGATCCTGGATCCAAGACTGACTCCGACCCCCAGCTTGCGTTTTGCACTTCTGCCACGACCGCGATCGGATGCGCCCCGCCCCCCTCCTTCCTCCTCTGGGCTATAGGTTTGGGTAACCCTTTTAGTGTTTGACGCCAAAAGGGGGAGAGATATGAGAGTTGTGAGAGCTAGGGGAGTTAGGAAGTTAGTTGAGAGTGCCTTTTGTATTTTGCAGTAATATATGTGCTTGATACTCTCTGTAATAGCTCCACTTTTGTATGACGCTTACTCACCAACTCTATAATATGCTCTCGATGTTTACTTTGACTGTGTGTGTATTGTGTTTTTCACCTAATATGTTATCATCAGTCTTTTAGTTCTTGTTCATCGATTCATTTCATTCTTATATGAACAAGAAACTTACGTCGTGTATGCGCCTATACTTATTATTATTTTACACGCTCTTTCTGTCAAAATGATTGGGTATAACTAACCATCTTCTCTATTGGCAGAAAACAAACAAACTACTCTCACACTCTTGTAGGGTTGTCATCAATCACCAAAAAGGGGGAGATTGAAAGCATCTAGGCCCCTGGTTGGCTTTAGTGATTAATGACAACGTAATATTATATGTGACTGACGTGTCCTTTACAGAGGACAATGGTAAGTTACGCTGCATTACAGAAGATGTACTACAACGGTGAAAACAATCTCCGAGATAAGAACTTGAAGCGATGGCTGAAACGACAAATCAAAAGATGAAGGTCTTCGTATCCTGAGTGTCAAGGAGTTGCGGACACTCGGTATAGAGTTAGGTCTTCTATTTTATTTTAGTCGTACTATAAAGAGGGGTTGTCGATGAGTAGTTTGACCAAGAGAGTTCTAGTGTAGTGTTGGTGCATATTCACACTCACATCTAGTGCTAGGTGTCACTCTATAACACACTCACGAGTTAGAACGAAAACTGATTTGAAAATCAAAAGGAAATAAGAATTAGGTTTTCTGTCTTAGGGGCACCGGGACTATCCGGTGTGCACCAGACTGTCCGGTGCGCCCTCTCATAGTGGGGCCAGTCTGGCCCGAGGAAGACCTACTTCCCTGCAGAAACCCGAGAGCAACGAGTTTAGAATTGGATTTTTAGCCGGCACACCGGACTGTCCGGTGTGCCATCTGCCCAATAGCTAGCTATCAGAACTAGCCGTTGGAAGTGACGGTTGGCGGACCGGTGTCGCACCAGACTGTCCATTGTGCCCATGCGCGGGAAGAGTTGGTAATGGCTAGTTGGTGGGTGAGGGCTATTTATACCCCCTCCACCCACCATATTGAATGTCTTACCGCCCACATTAACTCCCATACATTGCTAGAGCATTGCAAGCACCACAAATCATAGTGAGGTGATTAGAAAATCGTTATCCCGTATTAGGACCTCATTAGTGCAAGTGAGAGCCATCTAGAGCACACACAACATGCATTAGGCTTCTCTTGGTCAAGTAAAAGTCTACGGCTTGTTACTCTTGGTGATCGGCATCACCTAGACGGCTTGGTGGCGTTGGGAGCCATGGTGATCACCTTGGAGGACTTGTTGGTGACCCAGCTCGAGATTGTAAGCGGTCGTGAGGGATCCACAGCGCCGGAGTGGCAAAGGATCATCTCATAGTGGGCAATTGTTCTTGCGAGGACCAAGGGGGAACGATACCCTTGCGTGGGTGCTCAATTGAGGACTAGGGAAGAGTGTCGACTCTTCGATATCTCAGGAAAAATTGGAGGAGTCTTCTAAACTTGCTTACATTCCGCATTTAAATTCAGGCACTTTACCTTGTGCATTTGTTTATCATGTAGTTGAAGCAGTGTCTTAGTATTGTTGTATTTCTAGAAGTATTCTCTTATTGCTAGTTGTTGGGTGAAGTTGGGCTCTTGCTTATGGTTTAATTGTTGTTGATTTTTTGAAAAGCCCAATTCACCCCCCCTCTTGGGCATCGTGATCCTTTCACTAGGTATTTAACCCCCATAGGGATTGATGATTCTGCAAGAGATGTTTAAGGAGACACAACCACACACAGATTCAAAGGATTTTCATTAGAATTCATAGATTTTCATAGGAATTACAACATAAATACATGGTGAACACAGATGGGGGAAAATAGGAGAGAGTTAATGATCTAGAGTTGAGAGGCGCTCACTGGGGAGGGGAGGATGCTCCAAGAC
Organism: Zea luxurians; assembly: GCA_029449295.1. Taxonomy (NCBI): domain Eukaryota; kingdom Viridiplantae; phylum Streptophyta; class Magnoliopsida; order Poales; family Poaceae; genus Zea; species Zea luxurians. The sequence goes on along the minus strand of JAOPSE010000059.1, from coordinate 11,772,704 downwards.
ATTACCAAGGGATTGCTAGAGATAAGAAAGGACGGCAGCGAATAGAGCACGGCCAGGGAGAGGCAGTGGCATTGGGGCGAGCAGCACGTGCGATGGAAGTGGTGTAGAGAGAACAAGCTGAGAAGAACACAGCGTGCACGAGTAAGGGCAGCTGACGTGCGGGCTTGGGTGTGAAAAGGGATTTGAAGTCGTGGTTATGGGCACACCAGACAGTGAACAAGACACTACCAAGTGCACACCGACAGTCTGCACAGAGGCAGAGCAAGCCGAGGCCAAGCCGGAGCACCGGACTATCTGGTGAGCCTAAACTGAGGGTATTTTGAATTTTTTTTTCTAAGAATTTTTGCGCCAAACCAATCCAAACTGAAAGCACACAAATAACACCTGTTGAGACAGATATTGGCACCCTCACATATTCTCTCATAGTTTTCAAAATATTTTACCATAGGCTATGTAGTTTTTAGAAAAATGGGCAATTGGTGAGAGTTGGCATTTGAGAGTTACACTAGGGGTTTCAAGTATGAATTGAGTTGCGAATATTCCCTCTAAGTGTACTAACACATGCATATCTCAAGAACCAATGTTTGCATAATAAAGAACATTTAAGCACGAGAAAAGCTAAAAAGATAGAGCTTGTCAAATTTGAGCCCGAGTTAAGCTTTTTCACAAGCTTTTCGGGCGGTTACCTTAACTAGGTTAGACAAGTCCTAGATGCAATTCATGAAATTAATATGCAATGCAAGCATGACACCCCCATATTGGATTCATGTGAAATTGCTAAGATCAAGAATAATAAGCTCATTCCTCAACTTGCAAAAGTGGGATTCATCTAATGGTTTTGTGAAAATATCTGCTAGTTGATCATCTGTCCTAACTCCTTTTAGTGAAACTAGCCAGTTGTCCGCGCTTTGCTACGGTTTTTATATATCATATAAATACATATTGAGATATTTATTCTAATATAATTATTGTTTATTTCTAAACACTAAGGTACATGTGGTCTAGTGGTTAGCCCCAAAAATCTAGAGCAGGGGGTGTGGGTTTCAAGTGCTCGCTCTACACTATTTTTTGTATAATTATTGTTTATTTCTGAACATTAAGATATGTGTGGTTTGGTGTTAGCAGCACGGGTGAGGTTCGGGTACTGGGCAGCAACAGTTAGCTGGCTACACGGGCGCTGGGTCCACAGGGTAGTAGCTGACAAAGCATTGTGCAAGCGCTGGGCGTGGGGCCCATCAGGCACAGCCCCCGAGGCAGGGCGCGTGGGCGGACCCAAAGTGTTAGGGTCCACATGGTAGTAGTTACGGCCCCCGAGGTGTGGCGCGTGGGGCAGGCCCAGAAGTGTTAGGGTCCACAGGGTAGTAGCTGAGAGAGCGCTGCGCGGACGGTAGTCGTGGGGCCCACAGGGCACAGCCCCGAGGTGGGGCGTGTGGGCTGGGCCAGAGTGTCACCATGTAGGGTGAAGCCGTGGTAGCACCAGGTGCCCACATTAGGTTCTTAATAGATTATTAGTAAGATATCTCCCTTTGTAACATGATCTCTAAGGAAATGATGACGGATGTAAATGTTCTTGGTGCGAGTGTTGGACAGGATTATTAGCAATTTAACTGCACTCTCATTATCACACAACAAAGGTACCTTTTCTAGAACTACACCGTAGTCTAGAATGTTTGTTTCATATAAAGAATTTGTGCACAACAAGCACCCATGGCAATGTATTCCGCTTCAATGGTTGACAAGGAAACACTATTTGCTTTTTTAAAGTCCATGAAACTAGTGATCTTCCAAGTAAATGGCACCGTCAGGATGTAACTTCCCTATTGTGATATCCTGGCCCCTAGGATGGTGATATCTTGGCCCAAGGCTTAATAGAATTAATAGAGTACTCATATCAACAAGGTGCATCTTCTTTTTCGGAAGCCTATCTCGAAAGAACCTCCAGGTTAAGCATGCTTGGCTTGAAGCAATTTGGGATGGGTGACCGACCGAAAAGTTTTCACGTGTGCGCATGAGTGAGGATAAAGTGCGCATGAAAGACTTGTGTTGGTCTATGGGGACAATATATAATCCTAGAGAGCTGCCAGGAGTAAGTACCGCCAGTCTGGGAGTGGATGGGGTGTTACAAGTGGTATCAGAGCCGACCTTCGCTGTTTCACGGGCATGTGTGGGTTAGGGGGTTTGGGTATATGGGCGCATGGCGCATATGAGCCTGAAGTGGTCACATGGCATGACATATGACGACACTAGACACACAGACGTGGCTAAGAGGGGAGGTTCCTAGATTGGGGTTTTACCGATGAGGATGTCAGTCTTCTAAGGGGGTGGATTGTGACATCTTGGCCCCTAGGATGGTGATATCCTGGCCCAAGGCTTAATAAAATTAATAGAGTACTCAAATCAACAAGGTGTATCTTCTTTTTAGGAAGCCTATCTTGAAAGAACCTCCAGGTTAAGCATGCTTGACTTGGAGCAATTTGGGATGGGTGACCGACCGTGAAGTTTTCTCGGGTGCGCCTGAGTGAGGACAAGTGCGCATAAAAGACTTGTGTTGGTCCGTGGGGATAATATATGATCCTAGAGAGCTGCCAGGAGTAAGTATCGATGGTCCGGGAGTGGAGGGGGTGTTACACCTATCAACTTTACATCCGGGATAATACGAATTGAATAGCCAACTAAATCAAAAGTACCTCCTTTGGGATACCAAAGGACATTGCTTGGGGTGTGCTTTTAGGTACCTAAGGATTCTTTTAACAACACTAAGATGGGCTTCCTTAGGATTTGCTTGAAAGCGAGCACAAATACATACACTAAACATGATGTCAGGCCTAGATGTGGTAAGGTACAACCAATCATATAACGATAGAGAGTTTGATCAACCGGTTTACCTCCCTCATCTAGGTAGAGATGTCCATTAGTAGGCATTGGTGTCTTGAGTGGCTTGCAATCCTCCATTTTTAATCTTTTCAACAAGTCTTTGGTATACTTCTCTTGAGAGAGGAAGTTTCCTTCTTTCATTTGCTTAACTTGAAAGTCATGGAAGAAAGTAAGCTCCCCAATCATTGACATATCGAACTCCTTCGACAATATCTCACCAAATTCCTTGCAATGTCAATGATTTATCGAGCCGAAGATTATATCATCAACATAAACTTGACAAATAAAAATATCATTGTTATGCTTCTTGGTCAATAGCGTGGTGTCGATAGCCCCGATCTTGAAGCCCTTCTCAATGAGGAAGTCACAAAGACGTTCATACCAAGCCCTTGAAGCTTGCTTTAGTCCATATAGCGCCTTGGGACATCCTGTAAACATGATTAGGTTATCTAGGGTCTTCAAACCCACGGGGTTGCTCAATATATACAGGTTCATTAATGAAGCCATTTAAAATGCACTTTTTACATCCATTTGATATAGTTTAATGTTATTGTTGGATGCTTATGCAAGAAGAATACAGATGACTTCAAGTCGAGCAACGGTGCAAAGGCCACTCCAAAAATCCAATTTTTAAAATTAAAAATAAATCCAAAAAATGCTGAAATCGTTTTTAATGTTTGTAAAATGTCTCGAAAGCTCTAAAAATCTAGGAAAATTCCTAGGCATGAGTTGGCACCCAATGAACTCAAAAACCATATTTAGAACTTTTGAAAATGTTTTTAAGTACCTCTAATAAATAGATTTTTGTATTTCAGAAAATAGAAAATATTCAGAAAAATATGAAAATTTACCGGAAACTTCTACAAGGCATAATAACATGTTTCAAACACTTCTTGCACTTAGAAATACTATGTAACAGCATGAATGCAAGAACCAAGACACTTCTAGATGTTATACATGGCGAAATGGGCGGCCCGGCCCGGCACGGCCCTAGCACGGCCAGGCACGGCACGGTTAGGGTACGACCCGTTTGGCCCGTTTAATAGTCGTGTCATGTCGGCCCGGCACTAGTGCCTAAGACCAGGCCCAAGCATGGCACTAAGCCTGCTTAGCCGTGCCGTGCCGGCACGGTGTGGGCCCGACCAGCCCGTAGTGCCAGGGCCGGCCCGAGCACTACACCACAGAATTTTAGTCAGACATTCACAAACACAGTTAAAACATACTAAAATAGCTAATATTGAGCTGTTTAGTGCAATGGCTGCCTCATTAAAAACCTATCTAGGTAAAAACTCACCCTTGTGAGAAAACCCTAGATAGGAAAAAAGAGTACAACCCATAGCTCACTAGTCGTGCTTGGGTCTAATCATGCCTAATCGTGCTTAATCGTGCTTTAGAGCTAATCGGGCCATGCCCGTGCCGGCCCAGCGTGCTCGACACTCGGCCCAGGCACGGACACTAGCCATAGGGCCGTGCCGGCACGGGACCGGCTCCACCCGTGTCGTGCCGTGCCCAGGCACTACGGACCGTGCCGTGCTCCGGGCTGACCCGATTAGCCCGGCACTATTGGCCATCTATACTAGGTGCTCACGCTAATATAGAACAAAGTAAATCTCTATTGTTTTGATAAACGGAAAAGAAAAGCGAAGAAAGGAAAGAGTAACATCTGAATTTTGAGTATAGAGCAAAGAAATTTTTATACCCTAAATTCAGGGTGTTATGGGTAGCTTGTTACATTTAACAACATATATGCCCAACATCATGTTTTGTGTGTGCATGTGTGCTATATTCAAGGTAATTTTAAGGAAGCTCTTTCAATAATTGCCATAAAAATAATCCTTAGGTACTTAAAGCACACACTAAGCATTCGCCTTTGGTATTCCAATGAACTAGTTTCCAACTAATTGGCTATTCCAATTTGGATTATATAGGTTACATAATTGATAAAAAAACACATCTAGAGGGTATCATATATATGATTGGTAGTTTAAGAGTGACTTGGTCATCCAAAAAGCAAAAATAGTGTTGCCTTATCAACCGTTGAAGTGGGATATATTGGTGTAGGTGCTTGTATGAGCCAAATATGTGCATTATGCATATTGAACTAAGAATTTCCACAAGTTGTGTGTTTTTTGTGTTTTACAGGGTGAAACTCAAATTTCTACAAAAATATACATCAAATGGAGCTAGGAGATGTCAACAAATGGCCAAGGCTTAGAACCATGGCTAACCGGCCCCACATGCAGCCGACCAGCCACACTTAAGTCAGCTGGCCCTATCTTTTTCATCTGACTCCACATTGAAGCCTCAAGCATGGTTCTTCAGTCCTAAGAAAACATGCATTTATGATCAAAGAGGGAGCCCTACAAAAAAGGGAGGATCTCCACTCTCCCAAGTCACATCCTCTCGTATAAATAGATGTACCCCTCACTCTCTGTAAAGCCCAAAAATTTGCATGAAAAAAAATAATAAAAGTAGAAAAAAAAACCATGAATATTAAATCTATAATATGTTATAAGTTTTTGGCTACACATTCACATAATATTTTCCCAATATAAATGAGTTGTGAAATACTCTTTGTTAATTTACATGTTTTGAAGCATGGATAAAATAATTAATATGAACATATGGATATAATTTATCCTTGCACTCATACTGGAGTTTTATGTGATGCATATAATTTTGAAATCTGAACTCTGAAAAAAATTTGAATTTGAATTAGGATTGGAAAACTGAAATTTAAAGAAAAAGGGAAGAAGGCTTACCTGGGCTTCGGAACCTGCTTTCGGCCCCACCCACAGAATCGCTCTACGCGGCCCACTTATCTGCGATCTCGCGCGCTGGCAACTCTCTGCAATGTGGGCCCCTGTGGTCAGTCACACCATAACAACGAGCGCTACCCTCTGGTGACTGACAGTCCGGCCCCTTTTGTCATCCCCGTCCGTGCGTCAATGGAGTCCGCGGATTGCGCGGCTTTGCTCCCCGGAGAAGACGCGGGCTACATCCTTATCTCCCCCCGTTCGTGACCCGTCCATAAGAGCCCTCGCGCAACGCCCCCGTGACTCGTTCCTCCCTCTGCTGTCTTCTCGCGCGAGCCCTTTCCCCGGGGCAGCAGCTCCCTGCTCGCCGTGCGGCTCTTCCATGGCGCCTTGGTCTGGCGACTCCGCGTCTGCTCCGTCCCTGCCCCAACAACTGGCCTGGGGGCTTCTTCGCAACGCGTGGGTGATGTTCATGACTTCGCGCGGCGGGATTTGTGGCCGATGCGCTCTGTATTCCTCACCGTCGTTCTCACACCAACGCAGTTCCGCTCCTCGCCGTGGCCGACGTCACCCGAACAACCATCCGTGGTAATATCCCCTTGATCTTGTTCGCCATGTTCCCCTGTACGTGTTGGCACCCAGTTGATTTGGGAACCGTGTACCCGTGCGCCGAGATTGGGTAGCTCACCGGCGTGCGCCACCGTGCGGGTGCGCCCCGCCGCCGGTGGTTCATCGGGGGGGAAGAGAATAGGGGGATGTGTCGCGGGTCGTTGATCCGGGTGTGGGTGGCTCAGATTAATAGCCTCGTACCGGTTCGGCTGGGTTAAGATCGTGACCGTAGATCTTTGAATGGGCGGGCTAGGTTGGTCTGAAACCTTATAAAATCCCGAGCGTTGAATCGAGATCTAACGGCCTGGGCCGCATACCGGTTCGAATTATGTCGGATCTAATCCTAGCCGTTGGAATTGATTCTGACGGTCCAAATTAGAGCATACCCCTTCGCGCGTGCAAATTGCTAAAGAGCCCCTGAAACCTTTACAAATTAACCCGCCATCCACGTAGACTATTCCCTGTGTCGTTGGCAACTTACCCATAGACCCCTGCTGTTCTCAGATTTTGAGGCCCAGTCCAGAGTATTATAAAACAGAGAAAATAATTTATAAATGGATTTTTAATAGATAAATAAATGCTAGAACTTGTTTAAATCATAGAAAATCCATTTTTAGTCCGAATTAATCCATTCCACTTTCTAAAATTTTGTAATTTTATTCTCTACCACCTAGAGCCTCTGTTTTGGCATGAAAACAATTAGAAATTTAATCTCTCACTTAATCCATTTTAAACACATAAAACCTTTGAAAATTCATAACTTAAAATCTATAACTCCAAAATTAATGGTTCCTGTTCCTATGATCTATTTTAATATGTATTTTATTAATGTGTATTTTGTTCTTATGTTTGGTGTAATGTTAATTTGCCTATACCATGTTTGTTTGAATTGCTACGACTAGCAGTGAGGTCACGAGTCACCTGAAGATCATCCTGGTACCTGGAGTCTCAAGTCCCAGGCAAGTTGTGCCCTTGATCACTTCTTTTTACCCACTCATGTTCTAATTAATCATAATGATCTGCATAGGTTAATTTGATGGGACCTAATAGGTTACCCTAGTTTGTCTATCTTTATACCTTGTTTACCACTGAACTTTCTGGGTAGTACTTGCTAGTGCTATATGTGGTTTTAGGTATGGAGATACACTATTCATGATTACACTTTTATTATCGGTTGTTATTTATTGTTCATGATAAGATCATTATGTTAATTGGAACATGGAGAACCACCCGGGAAAACAGTGCTACCACAAGGGTTTAATGGGACGCCCTTGGCCAACTAACTAGGAAAGCTAGTGGAAGACTACCTTACCCGAAAGGGGCAAGGGCAGTAGGGGAGTGGTCAGTGTAGGGAGGCCCTCGGGAGGATTTTGCTGCGATGGCGGTCCTGCAAGGGATTCCTGCATTGGAGCTTCCTATAAACTGTAGCGGGTTTTCTGAAGCTAGTGGAACTTTGTAAAGGCCTCGTAGTGTTACCCTGCTTCGCCTCCTCGGTAGAGGTGTATGGGATTGGCCGTCTCTTGGCAGATGGGTAACACGACTTGTGGGTAAAGATGCGCAACCTCTGCAGAGTGTAAAACTGGTATACTAGCCGTGCTCACGGTCAAGAGCAGCTCGGACACTCACATGATTAAATTATGGAACTAAATTCAATTTGTCATATGCATTGCATCGCAGGTGAAGTTGTTATTTTGTTCTACTACTTAATTGGGTTTGGTGTTTACTTATACTTAGTAATTGCTAATAAAATTTTGACCAACTTTAAAAGCAATGCTCAGCTCTAACCATCTCCTTTGGTAAGCCTTATACTTCACGTGAGCTCCCACCTTTGGCGAGTTCATGCACATTATTCCCCACAAACTTGTTGAGCGATGAACGTATGTGAGCTCACTCTTGCTGTCTCACACCCCCCCCCCACAGGTTCAAGAACAGGTACCGCCAGGATGAGGCGCTTGGAGGATGCTGCGATGTGTTCGTGAGAGGTCTAGGTCGTCGTCTCCCAGTCAACTTGGGGTTGCTGGACCGTTGTCTCCTTATAATGTAATTAATTATTTTGTATAGAACTCCTGTTATATATAAAGTTATGACATTCGATCCTGTGCCACTATACATCATATGTGTGAGACTTGGTCCCAGCATACCTGGTGTTATGTTCGCGCCCGGGTCTTGGTGCCCCTAAAACCCGGGGTGTGACACTCTCACAACCACACCATCCTTGTAATTCACTCATTTCCTCACTTGGAGGGCCCCTCGGGTGTTCCTTCTCTCTAAAATCATATGTTTTAGTTAGAAGTTAGAGTCAGGGTTCTATTGTTCTAGAGCCGGCAACAGGAGTTCGGTATAAGTCCTCTTGTATATTTACTTTCCTATATGACTTGAGGTATTTAATATATATTCTTTCTTTATTTCATGCGAGTATTTATCCTTTCCTTACGATGATGCATAATCGTAGTGATTGAATGTCTTCTAGACCTTAGTTAGAGTTGCTCTATGAGGTAATTCCTAGTTTAGTCGGTTATGCTTATGAGGACCTTGTGCATGGTTATAATTAAGTTGTATAAATTTTTTGTGCTACTCTTACTTGTCCATTAGAGTAGTAGTAACCCATTATGCTTAGGCTGGTTCTTTTACCTTGAGATAGACCCGACCCCATGAATATTTGGGTGCCTTGTTGTGCAGTTGGGGCACACCATGGCTTTAGGTAGGTCCTCTTGGTGACATCGGAGTGTTCCCTATGTATTCCACTCCATAATTTAGGTGGTAATCATGTAGCTGCTATAGTCAATTCTCTATGAAGCCCACCTTTCTCGTCTTGATTATCGGCTCGGTGGCTGAAGTAAGCATATATCGCTATATAAAGCTTTACCTCTATCAGAGCAACACTTTAATCTGGGCCTAGTATATCTAGCTAGTCTTAGTTTTGAAAGTGCTAATTAGGAACAGAGCCATCGTCTTGTTGTCCTCCTAACTACCCATTGATTTCATCACTAGTGGTACCTAGTGTTTTATCACATGGTTTGGTTACTCTATCCTAGCACTTGGTTGGAATGAAAGAGTTAGTAGTAGCTAGATGGAAGACGAGTTGGTTTTCTATCTCAGTGCTTCCTCATGGATAATACAATACCTTGGAATACTCTCGGGTGAAAGCTACAATGGTTTCCCAATGCTTGTAGAGTAAAACCTGTTAGGCTAAGAGATACTAACACCTACGCATTGTGTGCTTGATCCTCACTCTAGGTCGCATCGATCCTTTAATACCAGGTGCATACTCTACCTTGTTTCCTTATGCTACTCCCCCTGTTATGCATCCCATACATCTACTCCCACAATATGAAACACTAGCTCCTGAGGGGAACTACTCCACCCCACATGCCTAATTTCTACATCCTTGTCACTGGGTGGTTCTTATAGCTACAAGATCTTAGAACCTTTATGTAATTTAGTACTACTTTACATGAGTCCTTTATCAAGCTCAGTTTCATATAACATATCAGTTGAGGCGAGAGTAGGATCAAGATGAGGCTATCTTTCAAGTTGAGTGGATAGAGCTATAATAGTTTTTTTTAGAGATAGTACAACACATATGATAGCTTTGACAAGGACCACTAGGTGCCACCACCCTGACTCTAGTAGACCAACTCTATGGAGAGACTGACACCATAGAGGAGCAAAGATAACATGCTAATGCATAGCAACATCAGACTAACCAGATGCTCAATCTATTTGAAACTATCTAGGCTCGATCGGACTATTTCCACCAATAGTTACGTGTATATAGAGCTAGTAACTTTGCATCCTTTTAGCATACATGAGTTGTAGTGCACCGCCTCTAATTCAGATGACACCTCTTTTAACTACACAAAATCTAGTTGTTCTTCTATATGGTCTAGTGGACTTTAGGGCCTAAGTCTTTTCTAGTTGGTATCGCTTAGGTTTTGTAGATTTTGGTGATTGATGCCAAAGGAGGAGGAGTGAGTGAGATAGAGAAAGAGAGAGAGAGAGAGGAGGGAGTATGTGATATAGGGAGAGGATTTACTATCTATTATGTGTGATACCTCATTATATTGTCATTTGTTCATATGTTCCATGCACATTACCTTTCATGCATTATACATTACTTTATATTGCATCATATGAAATGTTGTTGCTTTGATCACTCTCATTCTATCTTTATCATGTCCCCTATGCTTTTTATGCTCTTACATTTACATTTCATGCAAACAAACTTAATCGTGTACTTGCGCTTAATCTTTCACTCTATGGTACATGTTCTGGACTTGGTTTGAATGAACTTGCTCTAACATCCATGTTTTGTTGTCATAAGTTCATGCAAATCAAGTACTTTCAAACCCTCAAATCTTTCGCATACTCAAGGTTGTGTTGTCATCAGACTAAAGAATCTAGGCCCCTAATTGGGTTTGGTGATTATGACAACACAAGATTATTATGAACTAACATGTGTTTTGCTTGGGAAATTAAGTTAGGTCATAATAATGGAGATTGATTGAGCTTATGTGGTATTGAGGCCCCTATTGATGGAGATCAATTATCATTCCAAGGATAAGAAAGAAAGTTAAGGATCAGCTAGTTCTAAGTGACAAGGAGTTGGATGGTCATAGGTTAGTGATAGGATCTTTTTTTATTCTGGTCGTACTATAAAGGAGTGCATGGATGGGTAGCTTGACCATGGTAGGTCTAGTGTAGAGTGATGATGCACACCTATGAAATCTAGTGCTAGGTGGGAACCCATGGGAAGTTTAAGATCAAACCTAACTTATAAAGTGTTTGAAACAAGCGAGTTATCATTCTTGCAAAGGCACCAGATATGTCTGATGTGCACTGGATATGTGCACTAGACACAAGTTTGCCTTGTGTTGAATTGAGTTGACATTGGTGTGTCCGGTGTGCATCGACACAATGCACTAGAAAAGCCACCCAAAGAGATATGTAAACAAGTGTTTGAAGCCTAATGCTCATCGAACATGTGTGGTGTAGCATCGTACATGGCACTGCATATGGAATTTAGAGAGGTTAAAACTGAGTGTGAGAAGCTAAGTATTCCCGAGACATATCTAGTGTGGCAAAAGACATAAAACTTAGAGGTCCGCAAACTGCACATTCGAGTGGTATACTCATCGTACATGTTTGATGAGGCATTGGATAGAATACTAGATACAGGTACAGTAATAACTAGTTTTAAAACTAGCCATTAGAGGTGCACCTGTGAAAGCTGAGTGGAGTGCCAACAACTAGCTTCTTGGTTTGGCTTGTTGTACCCCTCCACTTTGTCCATTTGAGGTCTCTTACTTATTTGGTCGATTGGAGAAATCCTTTGGAGGGTGAGCAAAAGCCTTTTGTTAGTGTGGGAATTGAGAGTTGATAATTGTGTGATTAGGGGCAACATTAGTGCATTGAGAGAAAAAACTATGCATCGACCATTCTTATTAGACTTGGTTTAGTCAAGTGAGAGTTAATGTTCTTACTTTGGTGATCAGCATCACCTAGATGGTTTGGTGGCTACAGGGCATTCGGTGATCAGCTGAAGAGCTTGTGGGTGACCAAACTCAAGATTTAAACGGCTAGGGGTGGCTCACCGTGCCGAAGTGGCAAAGAACAAGCCCATAGAGAGAACTTGGTTCTTACGTGGATCAAGGGAGAGTGCACTATTACGTGGGTGCTCCAATAAGGACTACCAGGAAGTGCCGACTCTGCAACACCTTAGAAATATCGAGGCATTCCTAATTCTGGCTTTACTTTAAGCTTTACTTTGAGCAATTATATTCAATTATTTATTCTAATAGAATTATTATACTAAGTATAAGATTGGAACCTTAGAGGTAAAATTATTGATCATAAGATATATAGAAAAACTTAAATCCATAAGGGATGGACTGAGCTTGTTGATAACCTGATAGGCTTTAATTTATTAAAATAGAAAAGCCTAATTTATGCCTCGCTTGGACATCTTGACCATTCTAGTTTTCTCAAGGGCGGTGGCATGGTAGGGATTCTAGATGAATGCTCAGTTTAGATCTTGCTCGGGCCTACGATAAAGGACACCCTCAGGCAGAATTTCTTTCTTGAAGGCATCGCTGAAGAACCTCATGCTGCTTCATCTCCTTGGTCAACCTGAGCAATGCAAATATCCATGGCACAGGACTTGGGCGAAAGCCTTGCCAAGCTCCTGCTCGGCTGATGATGATTACATTTTTGGTGTCATCCACCTCTCTATAAAGGAATCATCGAAGAAGCTCATATGCCTTGGTGTTTAATTTTTGGTGTTTATATTTTTGTTGTATTTGTGGTTGTGTCGAATCCCCTTGCGGGCTCACCCAATTCACAATAAAAAATTTGCATTATACATGCAAAATACAACTTGTGGGAATGACAATTAACATGGTGCCGTCCAAATTATGTGTTGATCCAATCATATTACTTCGAAAACACTACTTGTACTGAACTTTGTTTGTGGTGACAGACCATGCTCAAGTCGGCTGCAAAAGTTTAGGTCGTCTGATGTCTGAACCAATGGTGGCATCGTCAAGGGAAACTATCAGGAGTAGAATTTAAGATGCACTATATATGCTAAGGTATCTATGGGCACCTCAAGTGGTTGACTTAGGATTATTTAAGAAGTTTCCATCTCTGCTTCGTGAAGGTTGGGTTACGAGATCAATGGTGACAATGCTGCAGAATACTCCTTGGACGGTGAGAAGATAACATTTGTTTTGCAAACAAAAAAAGGACCCCGTCCATTTTAATGTCAGAGTGGTAGGCCCAATTTGTCGTATTGATCACAAACTTGCTTTAGGGGGGACATTCGGATTGGAGACAAATCTCTTAGGGCTTGTTTGCATTCAAGATGATTAGAGAAATTAGTTCATTTCCCTCTCAATCCACTCCAATCATTTCTAACGTGCTGGTTACACAGTGACTGAAGGGAATTAAAGACATGTTTAGGGAGAAAGAGGAATGGAGGGATTCTAATCCCTTAAATTCCTCTTGCTCCTAAACAAGCTTTGAGGGGTGGGAAATGAACTAATTTTCTTTCCGATCCCCATCAATTAGGAACAATATCCTTCCCTTTATATCATTGCAAGAAATACAAATGTATAGGGGAAAATGTGCTAAGCAATATTCCACTCAATATTACTTTTCGACAAGCTTTGAGGTGGGATAACTTGAGGTTTTGGTATAACCAAGTGGCAAGAATAGTGAATGGTAAACTTTGGCAAAGCTACATAAAAGTGACCAAAGTTTATTTGATGCTCATTCTTGTCGCCTATGCAAATTACATAAAAGTGGCAAATTATCATTACAATCCATGTTTCTTTGATGCAAGATGGAATAGCTCATTCGTGTCGCCTATGCAAACTAAGGGTGCCGCTCTAAATTAAGATCTTTCTATGGTATCTACATAAAGGTGTGACTCTAACCAAAGATAACCTAGTTCAAAGGGATGGCAAGGAAGTATAGTGTTGTTTTCTTAGTTTCTTATATACTAAACTTGTCATTTTGCTAGATTTATTTAGAATATTGTTCATATGACTTTAGAATTCAATTGTCGGCCAGCTATCTAAGGGAGTGTTTCGTTTGAGGAATCACTTCATCCAAGATGAGATAATGCATCATGAGTCCATTCCTCAAATTTGGTCGGATTATCTCATTCCTTATATTAATACTAACTAACTATGAGGAATAAGGTGGTGATGAATCGACTCATTTCATTCTATTAAACCAAACAAAAAAGCGAGGAGTGAGAAGATGATGGACTAGCTTATTTCTCACACCAAACACCCTATAATATATTTGGTACATGACTTTATGGCATAGCCCCAAAGCTTAAAAATCAGATTTTACACCTCCATAATGACCTTATATTAGTACATGACTTTATGGCATTCCTCAAATATGTTGGGCCATATTTGGTTCAATAGAAGGTACGGTATTCATTGTTATACGTACTTTTTTGCACGTAATTTTTAGAGGGACATATTGGGTAGGTTGTTGGTCTCAACTGTATAGGAAGGATTGAAAAGCCTAATCTGAAATTAGGTTGCTGTCTTTTGGAACCAGTCATTATGGAGGTGTTTGTAAAATTTGGATGAAAGTTTAGGAATCGAATCGAAGTTGATGCTGAATTTCGAGTACAAGTACTCATATTGTAATCGTTGTTTATTCGTACTGTTGGGAGTGAGTCATAAGTGTTGTGCTGCGTGTATATCTTTTCGGAGGTACAGCCGTACAGTGGCAGGAACAGGTTCCATTATCTAAAAAAAATATAATTCTTGCTCGTGTTCAGTGTAAAGTCAGCCAAAGAGTTGATAGGTCTTATATTACCTGTAAAACAGCTTAAGTCAACCAAGGAGTTGAGAGAGCGACAACTCCTTTGGTACGCTTATCTAAGTACTTCTGGTAGGCTGAGTTTAGCTGCAATTAACGTTTCCTGAATTAACGGTCTTTGCATCGTGATGGCATGTACAATCCTGAGACCGTTTCTAAGTATAAGAGATAACTAAGACATATTATGGTATAATTCTGAGACTCTGGATCATCAATACAGCTAAGACACAAAGTGTATTGAAAGTCGTCAACAGACCATCCTCTTCGTGATGAGCTAATCTCTTATTTTTCACTTAGACCTATATAGACCTCTCAAGAGACTACATATTAAATGTGATTGTACATGTCCTAAAGAACACTGCATGGAAATTTAAATACCTCGGGAAATTAAAATACCGCAGTTAGGGTATCAATGGAGTACATCTCAGATCTAGGAGTTGGTTGATGACTTAGGATTAATGAACAATCTTACATTGTCTCCTAGTGAAGTTAGTTTACAAGATCTGATGCCAGTAAGACTTAAAAACACTTAGGACAACGAGAGAGATGAAAACAAAAGAACTTTCTTCCCTTGCTGGCTCAATCTGCTTCCTCCAGCTCGTGGTTTCATGTTCAGATGCTATACAGTGCACTACCCGTAAAACTTGTTTTAACGCCAGGCCATGTTCAGGTCGGCTGCAACAATTCAGGTCGCCTGAAACTAACGTTTGCATGTAGCATCACTAAGCAAACTACATGGGAGCAGAAACAGAGCATCTTTGGACGGGGCCAAGCAGTTGACTTTGGACCAATCAACAGGTTTTATATTGTTGCTTACAGTAGCTATTAGTTTATCACAAGATTGATGCTGACAGTGCACACTACACAGCAACTGAAAACCTCCCTTGGGACAATACTAGTGCTGAAAAAACGTCACCGTGCGTCGTCTTGTTGCCTGATTCCTGATTCCTCCAGCTGGCATCCAACACCATTTTATCATTATTTTGGACCTGAGAGACTCAGCATCTTACCCTCTTGACTCTTCTTAAAGGTCAGAACAAGATCCGGGATATCTAATGTAGATAGTGCTTGTCCATTTTTTGACATTTTCACTTTATTAAAAAAAAAGGGAGGCCAGCCGAGTGGGCCGCTCAAGGCCTGGTGGCCGCGAGCAGCCCACCAGCCAGCTAGTCCCTAGGGCTGCTGATGTCGGCGCTTGCTTTTGGGCGAGCAAAAAGCTCAGCCGCCGGGAGGACGTGGAGGCGGAGGCGGAGGCGGAGGCGTTCAAGCCTAGCCGACTTCTACGGCGCTCGCTCGGCGGGCCGCTGCTTCCCTTGCAACCGCCTGGTGGGCTGCTCGGCTCCATATAATAGAGGCAAAAATCCTCTGGCTTCGGCTCCAACAAGCAACGGAAGTTCTCTGCTCTCTCTCCCTGCTCGTTTCCACTGGTCACGAACTCGATTGATTTCTTCGATCTCTGGTGTTCTTGTGGTGATTCTCGCTGGTAGCATCTGGACGAGTGTGGAGGTGGTGCTGCGCTTGTTCGGCGTGGACTTCCTGTGCTCCGTTGCATAATCAGTGTGCCTGTTGGTACTCTGTCTGTTCTGATTGTTGTCCACCGTGGCCTGTGCTTGGGCTCTCTGCTGCGCGGTGTTCATCTTCTCGGGCTGGTGCCGTGGACGTCTCCCTCGACTCCGGCAGCGGCTCTAGTATCTCCGTCAACCTCCGCCGTGCAGGCCCGGACGTGAGGCGGCGGAATTGGTTTTCTGGGACAGAACTTCGTGTTCGCTGAGCTGATCTTCCCACGTAGACAATCTACGTGTTGTGAGTTATTCGTTGGCCTCACTTTATTTTACTGTTTAATTTTGTGCAATCTGCTAGTATTAAATACTTGGGTGTGATTGCACTGTTGTGGGCGGATTTGGTGTGCTCGATGATGATAGCGGTGTAGTGAGACAACGTGACAGATCTGGGTTTTAGTGTGTTGTTATTTTCAGCATTGATATTATTTGTGCCTAGTTATTTCTTACTATTGTGCAGGCTGATTACTTAAGTTCATTACTGTTCCATAATTCTTATGCACACTGTTTTGATCTTAATATTCATGCTTGATTTCTAGGCTCATAATATTTGTTCTAAAACCCTGTTTTGGTAAGATAGGACTGTCACGTTAGTCGAGGATCTTTGATCACCCTTTAGTGTTGGAGGGCTGTCTTGTTGCAGCAACCCGCTGTTTTGAGAGCAATGCTTTAAGATAAACAATTATGTTTATTTGTTTAATCTGCCTTCTTCATCTGCAAGCCATGTTTAATTATGAAATGGACCTGTGTAGCTATTTTACATGTTTACATGTCTTAGAATTGCTACTGTTTCATTGCTGCTATAATTTCATATGGTTATTTATCTGAGTTATATGATTATTTTATTCGGGAATTAGAATATTTAATTTATTTAAGTATGAAGGAAGCATGTCACTTATTTCTCTAATTTTAAACAATCCAGAAAACCAATTCGTGTAATGGCCTCCAGTTCTGATGTCATTAAGCCTGAAGCGTCGACGGCGCAAGCTTTAAACGCTGGCAGATTAAGACTCGCATGTGGCTCACTGACCTAAAATTATTTTGGGTAGTGACGTTGGCTGTTCCCCAGGCTGCATCAGATGATTCTGATGAATGCAGCGAAGGCCGCCGCACTAGCGGAGAAGGCCAAGTGGGCGAAGCCAATGAGGCATGCTTGTCTCGTCTGCTGAATGTCTTGTCCGAACCGCTTATTTGACGTGTACTCTGGTTTTACCTCCGCCAAGGGTCTATGGACTGAACTTGAGAACGAGTTCTCTAAAGTTGACAATGGCAATGAGTCAATCACAACGGAAAAACTACCTCAACTATAAATGGTTGAGGGAAGGTCTGTTATGGAGCAGCTACAAGAGATTCAACTCCTTGTTAGGGACTTGGTCCAATATGGCTGCGTCCTACCAGACAGTTTTCAGGTGAATGCAATACTGGTAAAGCTCCCGCCTTCTTGGCGAGACTTTGTGACTTCACGCCGCCACATGAAGAAGCAAATGACTCTCACTGAGTTGTCAGCTGCGATAAATGTGGAAGAGCGTGCAAGGTCCAGTAACAAGCCATCCCAGCAACTCCAGGCTCACGTTGTTTGAGAAGGGTGGAGATAGAAAATTCCAGAAGAAGAAGAAGAACTCTCCACAGAAGAATATGAACCAACCTAAATCCAAAAAGATGAAGAAGAAAAAGGAGGACTTTATCTGCTATGTTTGTGGAGTCTCCGGGCATACAGCTCGGAGGTGCAAACTTAGGAAGGGAAAAGGTCCTCCACCTCAGCGCAAAGAAGGGAACGTGGTGGTTAACTCCACCCCAGGGTATGCACTTCAGGCCTTTATGGCAAGTCCATCAGATGACTGGTGGAATGGATTCCGGTGCTACTGTTCATATTTGTGCTGATCGATCCATGTTCTCTTCATTCCAGGGATTCAACAGCGCACCAGTCTTGATGGGAAATGGTTGTTCCGGCAGCAGTTCGAGGTACTGGACAGGTCTACCTGAAGTTAACTTCAGGAAAGACGCTCGTGCTGAAGGACGTACTCTATGTGCCCTCGATGAGCCGGAACCTCATTTCAGTATCGCTGTTATGTCGACAGGGTCTCAAATTAGTGTTTGAGTCTAATAAAGTGGTCCTGTCTAAGTTTGGTACTTTTGTTGGAAAGTCATATGAGTCAGGCGGTTTGTTCCGTCTTTCTGTTTTGAACAATCATTCTTCTTACCATGTTAATGTGGTCTGTAATAACGATTCCATTAATAATATATGGCATTCCCGTTTGTGTCATGTGAATTTTGAGGCCATTAAGAGATTAAGTGACATGTCTTTAATTCCTGAATATAAACATGTTAAAGGTGTAAAATGTGGTATTTGTGTGCAAGCTAAGCAGCCTAGAAAACCGTTTCATACGGTTGAAGGCAGAAGTACCACTCCATTAGAACTGATTCACTCAGATATCTGTGAGATGAATGGTATAATCACAAAAGGAGGTAAAAGATACTTTCTTACCTTGATAGATGATGCTACCAGGTTCTGTTATATTTACTTACTCAGAACTAAAGATGAGGCACTAGAACACTTTAAGATCTATAAGGCTGAAGTTGAAAACCAGTTAGACAAGAAAATTAAAAGGCTACGTCTGATAGAGGAGGTGAATACCTTTCCAACCTTTTTGATGAGTACTGCAAAGAGTGTGGAATCATTCATGAAACCACCGCTCCATATTCACCTCAGTCAAATGGGGTAGCTGAAAGGAAAAACCGAACGGTGTGTGACTTAGCTAATGCTTTGTTGCAAAGTTCGGGGATGCCTGACATCTGGTGGGGCGAGGCAGTACTCACAGTATGCTATGTCCTGAACAGGGTGCCGCCTCGCAACCGTGAGGTCACACCCTATGAAGGATTTAAAGGAAGGAAGCCAGATCTTTCACATCTTCGGACTTGGGGCTGCCTTGCAAAGGTTAATGTCCCGTTGCCGAAGAAGAGAAAGCTAGGCCCTAAGACCGTAGACTGTGTCTTCCTGGGTTATGCACATAACAGTGCAGCTTATAGATTTCTAGTGGTCCATTCCGAGACAAGCGAAATCGCTGTAAATGTAATAAGGAGTCTCGGGATGTGACATTCTTTGAGAGCATCTTCCCTATGCGGGATAAGGAAGTAGTAGCCCCAGATGGTCCATCTCGGACATATTCTCTGCCCTCGAGTGTCCATGACCAGACTCCAGATTTGGAGTTAAGGAGGAGTAAGAGACAAAGGACTGAAAAGTCTCTGGGTGATGATTATATTATTTATCTAGTGGATGAAGAACCACGCTCCCTCACAGAGGCATATACATCTCCGGATGCAGAGTACTGGAGGGAGGCTGTCCGTAGCGAGATGGATTCAATCATCTCGAACGGAACTTGGGAGATAACTGATCTCCCAGCTGGTTGCAAGCCTGTGGGCTGCAAATGGATCTTTAGGAGGAAGAGGAGACCCGATGGTACTATTGAAAAGTACAAGGCCCGTCTTGTGGCTAAGGGTTTTACTCAAAAGAAAGAGGAGGATTATTTTGATACTTATTCTCCGGTGGCTCGATTGCCCACAATCCGTGTGCTTTTAGCACTGGCAGCTGCTTATAAACTTCTTGTTCATCAAATGGACGTAAAGACAGCATTCCTAAATGGAGAGCTGGAAGGAAATTTATATGCAGCAACCAGAAGGATTTGTGGTTAAAGGACAAGAGAGCAAAGTGTGTCGCTTGATTAAATCCTTATACGGTCTTAAGCAAGCTCCCAGACAATGGCATGAGAAGTTTAATAATACTCTAACCACTGCCGGGTTTTGTGTAAACGAAGCCGACAAGTGTGTGTATTATCGCTTCTAGGGGCAAAGGTGTCATCATGTGTTTATACGTTGATGACATATTGATATTTGGGACCGATTTGGAGGCTATCATGGAGACAAAATTATTCCTCTCCAAGAACTTTGATATGAAGGACTTGGGTGAAGTTATACTGAACATCAAGCTGATAAAGGGTGAGGATGGGATTACTTTGTCACAATCCCATTATGTGGAAAAGGTCCTGACTCGCTTTGGACATATGGACTGTAAACCAGTCACCACGCCCTATGATCCATCCTACACGCTCAGTAAATATGAAGGCGAGCCTGTGAACCAGCTACTATATTCGCAGATCATCGGATCTCTCATGTACCTGAGCAGTGCAACTAGACCAGATATCTCATATGCAGTATGCAGACTGGCTCGTTATTCGGCCAGTCCAGGAGATAGACACTGGGTAGCCTTGTACAGAGTGCTTCGGTATTGAAGGGAGCGATGAATCTTGGTATTAAATATACCGGATTTCCGTCAGTACTTGAAGGATTCAGTGATGCAAACTGGATCTCTGACTCGGATCAAAGAAGTCTACAAGTGGCTATGTGTTCACTTTAGCTGGTGGGGCCGTGTCATGGAGATCGTCTAAACAATCAGTGTCGACACGTTCCACCAAGGAGGCTGAATTAGTTGCACTTGATTCAGCAGCATTGGAGGCTGAATGGTTGAGAGACCTATTGTCAGACCTTCCAATGCTAGCAAAGCCGATACCGGCTATCCTAGTATACTGTGACAACACTTCTGTGTTGCTGAAAGTGAACAGTAGAAAGGACAACCAAATCCTCGAGGCATATCAGAAGACGACTTGATTCATGTCGGCATGCTAGAGAGACGGGTGTAATAACCGTAGATTACATCAAGTCTGAAAGGAACCTTGCTGATCTTTCACCAAAGGGCTGGCTCAAAAGCCAATCCAAGCAGCGTGTATATGGGAATGGGACTCGTACCCTGTTAGCGTTTTCAACTGCGGATAACTGTCCTGTGTGACCGGAGATCCCGAGATCCAGGCTCCAGGAAACGAAGCACTGTGGAACCAAGAGCACAAAAGATAAAGAGTCTCATGAGCTGCTGTGCTCTGTCTGTATGGCAGGTTGAGCGATATGCTCTTAATGATGTCAATGCTATAAGCAGGGAAATCCTACAGAATTTCCTTAACGATTTCACCTATATGAGCTGACTGTGGGGTCGCAGTCCAGGAGAGAATGGGGTTTTCTCTCTAGTGAGCTCATGAATAGATATTAAAGGGCATGACCGTAACGCCCTGCCCCGTAAGAGAAGCAGATAATCTGCCTAGTACTATGTGCCTTTTGTGCGAAGATTCTCACACTAGGGTTTGTGGATCAAGGCGTAGTCCTCCGCTTACTCGTGCAGGGTTAGAGTACACTGGGATAGGCTTTGGTTCAAACCTAACAAGTACCTCTGCCGAAAAGTAGTATATAAACAGTACGGGAGCTCAATGACATTGATCAGAAAATAAGAGTGAAAATGGTGGGGATTGCTGTCCATTTTTTGACATTTTCACTTTATTAAAAAAAGGGAGGCCAGCCGAGTGGGCCGCTCAAGGCCTGGTGGCCGAGCAGCCCACCAGCCAGCTAGTCCCTAGGGCTGCTGATGCCGGCGCTTGCTTTTGGGCGAGCAAAAAGCTCAGCCGCCGGGAGGACGTGGGAGGCGGAGGCGGAGGCGTTCAACGCCAGCCGACTTCTACGGCTGCTCGCTCGGCGGCCGCTCCCTTGCAACCGCCTGGTGGGTGCTCGGCTCCATATAATAGAGGCAAAAATCCTCTGGCTTCGGCTCCACAAGCAACGGAAGTTCTCTGCTCTCTCTCCCTGCTCGTTCCACTGGTCACGAACTCGATTGATTTCTTCGATCTCTGGTGTTCTTGTGGTGATTCTCGCTGGTAGCATCTGGACGAGTGTGGAGGTGGTGCTGCGCTTGTTCGGCGTGGACTTCCTGTGCTCCGTTGCATAATCAGTGTGCCTGTTGGTACTCTGTCTGTTCTGATTGTTGTCCACCGTGGCCTGGTGCTTGGGCTCTCTGCTGCGCGGTGTTCATCTTCTCGGGCTGGTGCCGTGGACGTCTCCCTCGGCTCCGGCAGCGGCTCTAGTATCTCCGTCAACCTCCCGCCGTGCAGGCCCGGACGTGGGCGGCGGAATTGGTTTTCTGGGACAGAACTTCGTGTTCGCTGAGCTGATCTTCCCACGTAGAAATCTACGTGTTGTGAGTTATTCGTTGCCTCACTTTATTTACTGTTTAATTTTGTGCAATCTGCTAGTATTAAATACTTGGGTGTGATTGCACTGTTGTGGGCGGATTTGTGTGCTCGATGATGATAGCGGTGTAGTGAGACAACGTGACAGTCTGGGTTTAGTGTGTTGTTATTTTCAGCATTGATATTATTTGTGCCTAGTTATTTACTATTGTGCAGGCTGATTACTTAAGTTCATTACTGTTCCATAATTCTTATGCACACTGTTTTGATCTTAATATTCATGCTTGATTTCTAGGCTCATAATATTTGTTCTAAAACCCTGTTTGGTAAGATAGGACTGTCACGTTAGTCGAGGATCTTTGATCACCCTTTAGCGTTGGAGGGCTGTCTTGTGCAGCAACCCGCTGTTTTGAGAGCAATGCTTTAAGATAAACAATTATGTTTATTTGTTTAATCTGCCTTCTTCATCTGCTAGCCATGTTTAATTATGAAAATGGACCTGTGTAGCTATTTTACATGTTTACATGTCTTAGAATTGCTACTGTTCATTGCTGCTATAATTTCATATGGTATTTATCTGAGTTATATGATTATTTTATTCGGAATTAGAATATTTAATTTATTTAAGTATGAAGGAAGCATGTCACTTATTTCTCTAATTTTACAACAGATAGTGGTGCCCACAAATGTTTGGTATAACTACTGTCAACTAGTATTCGGTCACCAAATTTTCCCTGTAGAAATAAGCGAGAGCTATCCGATGTAACCGAGTCTAAGGCCTTCGGTTACATCGGATTGTACCCGGAATCGTTCCGGCTAATCAAATTTTATATAAATTAGAGAAGCAATCCGGCTCGGAATCGTTCCAACCACCAATCCGACACAAACGAACAAGGCCTAAAGGAGTGGGTTCGGGAGCTAGCTAGGATCCGAACGGGTTCATCAAGGAGCAGCTCCGTTCTGTAGATTTTATAAAGTCGGATGGTTCAATATATGAGTACAATATTCTTTTTTGAGAGCCACTTCATTCTACAATAAACCAATTTAAACAATAATAAATTAGAAATGAAGCCACCATACTTCGGAACCAGACGTGCCCTAACTGAATCGTTGACATCACTTTACCATAGCCATAACCACATGATCGTTTTTAAAACGACCGCTGGAGCAAGAGGTTTGCCCAGCTTACATTAACAGAGATCAACAAATAAGAAAATATAAAATTCTCGCAAGCCCACATCCCCCTCAAGACAATGGCACGACTTCTCTTAGCCAGGGAGTCGAGGTATTTTCCTAGGCCTGTGCAAAATATCTAAAAAGGGCCTAATCTAATATAGAAAAATAATAAATAATATATATCATAATATAAATTGTCTATACTAAGTTGTACTAGTTACATATTCTTATTTAAAAAGCATTATTCCGTGACTATTCTTTGAAATGAAATCTTCAATGATGTTCTCGTAGTTAATCCTATCAAGCATTTCACTCTCAATTGCTATTATAGCCAATGAATTCAGCCTTTCTTATTTCATTGTAGAGCGTAACTAGGAATTCAATAGCTTTGATTTTGAAAAACTCTGCTCAGCCGATGCAACGGTCACTGAAATGGTCAACAGAACTTTATATTGCAATCCTTGCATTCGGAAATAATCATGTTATTTTAAAAAATGAGAATATCAATGGACCCATATTTTCATGTGGAATAAGATCTTGAAGAAAACTCAACTCCATACACAGGTTGTTTGCATCAATATCAAATTGTCCATCTCTTTTATATGTAGCCTAAGGATTGCGACAAGATTTTAGGCTCTTTGGTCATAACCTTGATACTGCTCAAATCTTCTTGGGACCAGTCGTCATTCACTTTATCTCTATTCCAAGTGTAGATAATTCCTTCGAAGATTAGTTGCCCCTAGGCCTCGGTGCTTGTACATTTATATACTACTTAAGCATCGATCAAGCTCTGTTTTAGATGTGTAGAATTTGGAAGAGCAATGGACACCACCTAAGTACTAGAGTCGAGATGCAGCCTGACCTCAAATAATTTATCCTATAATAAAAAGAATATATGGATCTCAACTAAAATTGGGGCCCTGCAATTTTGAGCCATGTGCGGTCGGACAGCCCGCACATGCCCTAGGAAGCTTGGACTCTCAGCACCCGCTGTACACCAAGCTCAAGTCCTTATTTGCAACACTAGCATAGAAACTATTTTTTCCTCAGCAATTTTTTTTATTGCATAAGGAGCAGACTGTGACACCCCAGTATTACCTAGGGTTTCTACTTAGAGCTGACTCAAAACCATTGTTACATGTGAACCAAATGGAGAAATGAACAAAAAAACTTAAATTAAGACCAAAGGTTTAAGTAAGTCTTTTTCATCTTAAGAAATTCTCCTTAATCATGTTATGCACCTCAAGGTAAGAAGAACTCACAAACCCTAAATAATCCTAAGTGGGTCATTTAAGCACATAAAGGGAATTTGGGAAAAGACATGGGAAAAATACAAAATTTTGATATGAGCCAAATAACAAAATTCTAGTGCACTAAATAACCTACAAAATATAGTAAGGTAGTTTGGCCATTCGAATTTTCCAAAATCCCCAAATCAGCCCATGAACTAAGGCCCTATAGGAAGATTCAGAAATCAGAATTCTGAATTTCAGAACCCTTTCCCAAGTTCAGATGTGTTCGCTGTTTTCCAAAACTCTAAACCAAAAAGTCCAAATATCAAAGTGGCGCCAAATTTCCTTGAACATGCTCTGGTAAAGTTTGAACTCAAACAAAAACCGTTTGACACCATTTTGGCGTAGTTTGTCCTCGGGACTCGGCTGTCTGACACTGGCAACTTGGCGACGTTACAACTCCCTATCCCTAGCCTAAAACCGCGCAACATCCACACACAAACGACAAAGCACAGTCAAGGGAACAAATCCTTCACAGCGACCTTGCCAAATTCGCGAAGATTTGCGCCCAATTGGCGTTAGAACACGGGCGGGCAGAAGCAATGGCTCCACGTGTTCGACCGCGGCTGACATGTCCGGTTCACACCAGTTTGCGCACCCGCGCCCAGCCGTGCATGCCCGCGCGCCCTCGCCGGTCCATGACCGCCCGTGCACCGTGCCGCAACTATAAAGCAGCCAAGGCCTCGGCCGTACCTCCCCGCGCGCTCTCAGTCCTGCCCGAGCTAAAGTTCACCAGACTTCGCCTCGAGCCCGCCGCGCCACCACCCACCAAGCTACCCGAGCCTCGGCCACCGTGGCCAGCTCACTCTAGCCACTTCCAGGCCATGCCAGTCGCTCAGTTAGCTTCGCTAGAGGCCCGTGAAGCTTTCCAAGTCCTCGGACCTGACAAAGCCTCACCGGAGACCTAGGATCGCCCTCGCCGGACTTCGGTCACCAGCCCGCACGTGAAACAAGCTAACCAGTAAGCCATTTTCCAATTCCTCGCATCCACGTCTTCTCTAGCATCCACTGAAGCTCTCTAACCTGTTCAACTGGACTATCGCGCCGCGAGCAGGCCAGATTCCTCGCCGCCGACGAGCTCCCCCGCCTGTGCGCGTGGACCGACCTACTCCGACCACCACCGCCGACGATCCGCACCTCGACGTGACCGCCAAAGACCCCCGGACCTCGCCCGACCTCTCACCGGAGCAACCTCACCGCCGGTAAGCCCCTCTGCCCTTTTCTTCCGTCGCGGTCAATGTTCCATTAAGGGAAGGACTGCGGGTTCGATTTAGCAAAACCCTAGGGGGTTTTCTGTAGAGTCATAGACTCAGATGAATAGTAAACCAAGGACCTGTCTGTAATACACTTACAACCTTTCGCCAGGGACCCAGATGCAAAACCGTTTTTCCTTTAAACCATTTCTGTTTATTCTTTTTAAATTAAGTAGAGAACTTAGGAAATTTGTATCTTGAGAAATGTTCAACCAAATTTAGTCAAACCTATTTTACTGGATTCAAAATATTACGAACTATCAAATAAAAATACTGAACCTTGTGCTTTCTGTTTTAAATTTTAGAGTTTGGAATTAAATAAGGAAACTGCCCAAACCTTATTAAGATGAAGAAAAATAGTTATGCTTCTATGCTGCACTTAAGAAAATTTGTAGAAGTCCAAATCCATCTTAGACACTATTTAAAAATATTAAGCACCCTAGTATTGAAACTACACAGGATTATCTATTAAAAGCCATAATTGCTCAAAACTTAGGAAAATGAGAAAGACACTAAAAAATAATGAACAGTGAATGCAAATATTTTTCTAGACCACTTAAGTAATGAAGAACCTAGGAAAATATAAGGAACCCTAGTCTAGAACAATTCAAGGTGAAATGTTTTATTATGCACTAATAAAACTAGAAAGACCATTATTAAAAATATAAGAACAATTTCAAAATTGGTAAGAAAACTTCAGTAGACTCCTAACTACTGGAACACCCCTACAAAAATGATAAACACCCAGCCCATCATTTTAAGTGGATTGAATAAATAAAACTTGGGATTTATCCATATTCCAATTAAATCATAAATAAGCCAAAAAGTGTGCAACAATGGGCAAATAAATTTTTACCAAGTTATTGATGAAGTAGGCCACCATAGAAAAATGCAAAACCTATTCAAAACTACAAAATAATACTCATTGCCCCTACTTCATGAAAAAGGCCATTTAATTCAAGAAATTCCTACCACCCTTCCCTTAAGCAAAAGTTACCAAACTTTAGAATGGTTGTTCTTGCACAAAGAAGAAGATAGGAAAAATTAGAATTCTGTTGTTTGATATTTTTCAAGCATAGTGGTAGTAGAAAGCACCCCTTTGGCTAGAAACTTTAGAAAATCATAGTAAAATAACTAATAAGTATTAGTGGCTGAAAATTTGTACAAATTCATATTATAACATCTAAATGCCAGCAAAATAAGTCTTAGAGAATAACCCACTGTTAAAAGAAAGTTGTAGTTCAAAACACCCCCTTTGCCTAACACTTGATAATTTTGTACAGAGAGAACCCCTCACTTTTTAAGCTCCAAATTTTGAGATAGAGAATTATTCACCAGTGAAAAGCTACTGTAATTTTACAGAAGTTTTAGAAAATTTTAAAACTATCTTGTAGTTCAAACCCACCTTAAAGGCATAAAAGAAAAAGGAAAAGAAGAGATAAATTAGAAGGAATAAATGAATCTCACCTCAATGAATTCAGCTAGAAATCTTAGCAAACTCTCACTGAGACATTAACAGGAAATCAGTGGGACACTAAAATAAACTTACCAGTTAGTTTGACCAAACTTGACCCTAAATTGCTAAGTGTACCACAAAAATCTCCAGTAGTAAGGATAAGCTCTACCTTATTAATTCGATCATCCCCATCAATTCTTAATTGCTAAATTACATATCATGCCATGCATGTCTTACTCATTGCATTCATTAGATTGCAATCTTGCTGACGGAGAGTACGTGCTCATCCCTGAGCAAGGAGCTGTCCACGAGGAAGACCAGGAGCAAGCCCGAGAGTGCCATCAAGGATCTCCCCGCAGCCCAGCAATTGAAAGCAAGCCCCGGTTTTATACATAACCATATATGGTACTTTACTACACTTAATGTTTGTAGGCTTGGAATGTGCACTTAAGTGTAGGAGTTGCTTGAAACCTTTAGTTGCATGAACTCAGGATTCCTTTTGAGATGGATACTAGTATGCTAGGTGAGTAGCCGCTTTGCTAATTAGGATCTCGGTAGAAGTCGAGTTATTTTTCTAGCACTCGCGCGAGGTCAAGAATTGATTGTATTCATCTTTATAATGGGATCTATGATGGTCTATGGACTTGGATCCAAGGAGGATGCCTTGTCCATGAGACGGGAAAAGGAATTAAGGATTAATGTGTGGATACCTGAGTCAAGCGTTTGAATGTACTAAACACATGTCGGGAAATATGGTAACCGGTAAACCTAGTACCTGAGTGAAGCCGGGCGTGGACTTTATCCCTCACGTGACCTAAGACTGGGTCTCCCATGCTACCTAGTACCTGAGTGATTTCCCATGTCGGGAAATGTGGTACAAGTGCGGTCACTGCACGGCGGCAGCCAGGGTCAGTGGAGCATTGTATGCCAAGGCGGTGAGGCCTGGCCACGAACGGGGAATCGATGGGGACGGTTGACATGTGTGGGGACGGAGTGCCCCTACATGTCGTGTGTTTAGGTTACCTTGCAAGGTTTAAAAACTCAATTTGAATTGTCTGCTTCTCGCAGCTAATGAGACTACTTGACCCCTTGTACTACATTGAGTAAGAAGTGAAATGAGGTTTTACATGAGATAACTTGTTGATTGCATTAAATGATTGTTACCATGTATGCTTAGAAAGGGCAAACTTAGCTGAAATAATGATACTAGAAATGGAAAAGCTAAAAGTTGATCGTAGATACAGCTAGTGCTTTTGGCAAATCAAACCCCTCAGCCAAACAGCTGCATGGTCTAGAGGTAGAGTAGTAGATTCCTCACACCGGGTAAGTCTAGCTGAGTATTAGTATACTCAGCCTTGCTTGTGGCATAATTTTTGCAAGTACGCTTCAAGATATGGTTGATGGTGTGACTTGGCCTACCACCCTACCACCGGGTTAGACGGTCGAGTGGGATGTTGCTCCGGCAGGAGAGGAGCAGGAGAAGTAGTGGGCTAGGCCTTGCCCTATTCCTCGCTTTTGACGACATCGATTATCTGTTGCAGTTTATTTTGTGAACTTATATCAGCTACTTGAAAGACTCACTCTAGTACTTAATTTGAGGTTTTCCTGTTTTATTGTATTTCTTCTATGACTCACCTTCGAGTGAGCTTGTGGTATTTGATCCTGGATAAGTGGCTTTATCAGACTAGATCTAAGGGACTGACGGGTTATTCCGATTTAAGTGTGTTGCGGCCTTTAAGGCGTGACTTGGGCACTTAAACTGGAATAATTCGGGCAGTTCTGTCATAGCTAGTATCGGAGCAAATATCACCACAGAGAAGAACAATAAACCATGAATACCAATTTTCAAAAATCTAAAACTTGTTTAGAAACTAGTGTAAATCGTCAGGACTAGAACGCTAGACCTAGGACGAAAGGCCACAGGAATAGTGGGAGAAATAGGTGGCAAATTAAGTAGGCCCTATGGGCCAGTACTTAGCTTTTTAAAGGATGCCCTAAGAGCACCCTTTTATTCGGAGAGGAGACGTTATTTTTAGCATGCATGCATTATAAAAACAAAAAGGGATTAGAAACTAAAAAAAGTAAAAAATTTGAGCTAACCAGCTTCCTTTTAAACCACCCGGGCTCTTTTATTTTCTCCCTTCCACCATAATCTTTACATCTGATACCCTTCCGCAGATGACTTCACCTACCCCCGCCAATGGAGGAGACACTCATTTCAGCTCTGATTTCCTTTCTCACGATGGCTTTCCTTCCATCTTGTGGGAAGTGCTTAATTCTGCTGGTTACCCTATGCCCCTTTGTACACAGTGCAGTTGTACGAGGAGCATCGGGTACCCCATTGCCGAGTCTGGCTAACTTTGGAGGCTCATCCCCTTTAGCCAGGTTGGCGTTCCCTTGACTCCGAGACGATTGGATTCAGGATGGACGACACCACTGAAGCGGTAGCTATGAAGACCCTGACGACTTTCTGTGACTACCATCCCCTGGAGATGGGGATGCACCCCTTGGGACTCTTCCCTGCTGAGAAGAAGGATGACCCCATGTGGTGCAACCGTGTGAGCCATGTGAAGGACGTATGGGCCATGTATCCTAACTTGGTTGGGAGGGTCACTGTTTAGTGCATGAGCGCACTATACCGCCTTCAGGCCCTGAGCGACGCTATGGCACATCATGCTAACCTCGCTCAAACCACCAAGCTCACCCTCGACAGCCGGGAGGACTTCGTGGTCGACTAGTCCTCCGAGTTGGTGGAGAAGGACCTACAGGTGGAAAGGTTGAGCCAGCGCATCACCACCTTGGAGCAGCAGGTGGAGATCCGAGACAACACCATTGATGTCTTGGAAAACCAGCTCCATGATGAGCAGCAGGAACTTGAAGAAGCTAATGACCACCTGGACATGCACCACCTAGAGATGGAGGCCAATGAGGCTGGAAGCGAGGGAGAAGAGGCTCTTGAGGAGTTAGCACCAGCCCCTGGTGCCAATGTTACTGCCTCCGTGATGCCCCTTCACCCGTATCCAGTGTCGCTTCCACTACTCAGGGTTGATGAGTCATTTTGACGCTTTAGGAGGATAGAAACCTACGTGAGCTTAGTAATGACAGATTTTGGACTAGGCTTACGGGTACTTTCCACTTTCCCCTAATTGATGTAACCCTTGAGAACTTTTGAGATCCGTGGAATGTTTGTAACCATGTTATCCTCATTCGAACTTATTGTTATGATTATGACAATTTCTTTCCATAAGAGATAAAAGCTTGATGTTTGATATTGTGAATTGGGATATAACGATAGTGACAATCTCTATTTTCAGATGGCAGCTAGGCAGCATCGCGGGAAAAATGAGCAAGTTCCCCCGCCACCTCCTCCAGCTCCCACGGTGTAGGAGCTGATGGCTCAGTAGAACGAGATTCTGCGATAGCTCTTGCAGCGCCAGCCCCACCCTCAGCAGTATGGTGGAGGCTAGCCACAGCGACCTCCAGCCGCAGCAACCTACCAGGAGTTCCTTAGTACGCAGCTGCCCTTGTTCACTAAGGCAGAGGATCCATTGGACGCTGACGTGTGGTTAGCGTCGTGGAGTCCAAGTTTCCCCTCCTCATGGGAGACTGCCCTGATGACACCAAGGCTCGCTTCGCCATGCAGCAGCTTCGCGGATCTGCTCGGACTTGGTGGGACCATTTCCGTGCTATGCTACCTGCTGGTGAAGTTTCTTAGGAGGAATTCAACTATTCAAGACTGCTTTCAGAGGGCACCATATCCCAGCTGGAATTCTTGATCGCAAGCTGAATGAATTCCTGGCACTCAATCAAGGAACCCGCATGGTATTGCAGTATGCTCAGGCCTTTAACGACTTGTGCCAGTACACAGGATATCATGTTGATTCTGATGAAAAGAAGACAGACCGCTTCCGCAGGGGTCTCAACACCAAGTTGCGTGAGCGTCTCAACACTGTCCGGGCTAATAGCTTCAATGAGTTGGTCAACCTGGCCATCTCCTAGGAGGATTGCATTGTAGCTCACCGGGTAGAGAAGAAGAGGAAGGCACCAATGGCAGCACCCTCCGCTCAGACCCAGAGGTTCAGGATTGTTTCCCACAATCAGAGCAGCGGATTTCAGCAGCAGGAAGGCAGATGGGTGATCAAGCCACCTCAGCAGCAGCAGCCAACACCCACTCGCTTTTCAGCTCCCGCTCCAAGGAACAATCAACCTCTGGAGCAACAGCAGTTCCACTAGGGAAATGGGAACAAGTGCTTCACTTGTGGCAAACGTGGGCCACTATGCCAAGAATTGCCCAAGAAATCAATAGAGGCAGATGCCAGCACCAAATCAAGACAAGGGGAAGAAAGCAGAAGGTGCAAGTCAGGCAAGGGAAGCTCAACTTCAGTACTCTGGAGGAGTTACCTGAGGGAGCCCCCATCATGACTGGTATCTTTTCAGTTTATAATCAACCTACATTAATTCTGTTTGATTCTGGTGCATCTCATAGTTTCATTAGCCAAAAGTTCAGTGCTAGATGTCAACTGCCTTTCTATCATGCAAAAGGGTCATTCATGATAGCCATACCTGGGGGTAAAATTGCAACCAACCAATTAAATCAAAGTGTGCCTATTCAACTGGGAAGCCACATTATCAAAACCACCCTCCTTGTTCTGGGATTGGAGAATGTGGACATTATTCTGGCAGCCAATTGGATGACTCGACACCAAGTAGTGCTTGATGTAGCCTGCCGCATTGTCAAAATCAATTCCCCAATCAATGGGAGTTTCACCTTACTTCTGCCCAGCCAAGATTCTACTCGGTCATGTGCTTTTGCTATGATGGAGTTACCCCTAAAGAAGATCCCAGTGGTCTGTGAGTATGTGGATTTTTTTTGGATGAATTACCAGGAATGCCGCCAGACCGGAATATTAAATTCGCCATCGAGTTGCAACAGGGAACGACACCTATTTCCAAGAGGCCTTACCGGATGCCACCCGCTGAGTAAGCAGAATTGAAGAAGCAATTGCAAGAGTTGCTGGACAAAGGTTTTATCCGCCCAAGTACTTCGCCTTGGGGATGTCCAGCCTTATTTGTGTAGAAGAAAGATGAAAGCTCTAGGCTATGCATAGATTACCGCCCACTTAATGCGGTGACTATCAAGAACAAGTATCCTTTGCCTCATATTGATGTTCTTTTCGATCAGTGGTCGGAGCCAAAGTGTTTGCCAAGATAGACCTTCGCTCCGGCTATCATCAGATCAAGATACGAGCAAGTGATATTCCAAAGACTGCCTTCTCAACCAGATATGGGCTGTATGAATTTTGGTGATGTCATTTGGGCTGACTAATGCACCAGCATATTTCATGTATCTGATGAATTCTGTTTTCATGCCTAAACTGGACAAGTTCGTAGTGTTTTTCATCGATGATATTTTGGTGTACTCAAAGTACGAAGAAGAGCATGTCGGTCATTTGCATGTAGTGCTGCAACGTCTGCGAGAGCACCGTCTTTATGCCAAATTGTCAAAATGTGATTTTTGGCTAAAGGAAATCAAATTCTTGGGTCACACTATCTCTCAGGCAGGCATAGCTGTTGATCCTGATAAGGTGCAAGAGGTGATGAACTAGAAGCCGCCAACGACTGTCCGTCAGATTTGAAGTTTTCTAGGATTGGCTGGTTATTATTGAAGATTCATTCCGAATTTCTCTCGAATTGCGAAGCCCATAACTGAATTGTTGAAGAAAGAAGCCAAGTTTGTTTGGGGTCAGAAGTGCGAGGATGCCTTCCATACATTGAGGCAACATCTGACCACAACGCCAGTGTTAGCGCAACCCGATAGCAGCAAGCTATTTGATGTGTACTGTGATGCCTCTGGCACTGGACTGGGTTGTGTCTTGATGCAAGACAACCAAGTCATTGCTTACGCATCAAGAGCACTCAGGCCTCATGAGCAAAATTATCCCACTCATGATTTGGAGTTAGCAGTCGTGGTCCATGCATTGAAATGTGGAGACACTATTTGATGGGAACCCACTGCAACATCTTCACCGATCATAAGAGCCTCAAGTATATCTTTACTCAGGCTGATCTCAACATGAGGCAAAGAAGATGGCTAGAGCTGATCAAGGACTATGACCTAGAGGTACATTATCACCCAGGAAAAGTCAATGTGGTAGCAGATGCCTTGAGTCGGAAATCGCAATGCAACTATGTTATGATGGATTCTCGCATCAACACCCTATGTGATGAGTTGAGCAAAATGAAGATTGAAGTGATTCCTTCTGGTGCTTTGTCTCACATTTCTGTTGAGCCAACTTTGCAAGACCAGATCATGATGGCCCAACTCAGTGACAAGGGAGTACAAATCATTAAAGAGAACCTCCGTCAGAAGATAGAGAAATATAAATGTTTCTGCCAAGATGGAAAGGGTATATTGTGGTTTGAAAGCAGATTGGTGGTTCCTAAAAATAGGGATCTCAAGAAGAAAATCTTGGATGAGGCCCATCTCTCCAAATTCTCCATGCATCTAGGAAGCACCAAACTGTACCATGATCTGAAACCCTTGTATTGGTGGACCAGAATGAAGAGGGAGATAGCCCAATATGTATCATAATGTGACACATGTCAGAGGATAAAGGCAAGCCACTTGAAATCAGCTGGAGCTTTGCAACCCCTATCTATACCTTCGTGGAAATGGGATGAGATCAGCATGGATTTTATTGTGGGTCTGCCCAACACTCTCATCATCATGATTCAATTTGGGTCATTATGGACCGATTGACGAAAGTGGCACATTTTCTTCTAGTGCACACCACTGATAAGGCTCAGAAGTATGCAGAGCTGTACATTGACCGAATCGTGTGTTTGCACGGATTGCCCCGGACCATTGTCTCTGACCGAGGAGCCCAATTTGTTGCCAGATTCTAGGAACAACTGCAAGAGTCTTTGGGGACCAAGCTGATCAGAAGTTCAACTTACCACCCGCAGACTGATGGTCAGACTGAGAGGGTAAATCAAATCCTGGAGGATATGCTAAGGGCTTGTGCGATCGATTGTGGCAAGAACTGGGATAAGCACCTCTCCTTGGCAGAGTTTGCTTATAACAACAGTTATCAATCCAGCCTAAAGATGGCACCCTTCGAAGCCCTATATGGAAGAAGGTGTTGAACACCCCTCAATTAGTCTCAGCCTGGAGAAAGAGAAATTTTCGGACCTGACTTAGTGACTAAAGCCGAAAGGAAGGTCAAACTAATCAGGAAGAATCTAGAAGCTACCCAGGCTAGGCATAAGAGTTACCATGATAAGAGAAGGAAACCTCTCTAGTTCGAGGTGGGAGATTTCATATATTTGAAGGTATCACCCACAAAGGTAGTGCAGAGGTTTGGGATCAAAGGCAAGTTAGCCCCTCGTTACATTGGACCTTATGAGATCATAGAAGAATGTGGACCCGTGGCATACAAGTTCAAGTTAACTCCCAAAATGTCTGCCATCCACAATGTATTCCATGTATCCCAACTGAAGAAGTGTGTTTGATTGCTGACTGAGATCATAGCAGAACCAGAATTGGAGATAGAGCCAGATCTATCGTACCAAGAGTACCCTTCCAAGGTTCTAGATTGCAAAGAAAGATCAACTCGGGCTAAATCGATCAAGATGTATAAGATCCAATGGAGTAATCACCCAGAAGAAGAGGCTACTTGGGAGACTGAGGAATTTCTGCGTTCCAACTTCCCCGATTGTCTACCTAAGGAAATTGGTACGTAATCATGCCCAACCCCTCCCCCTGCCCTTTGAATCAAAACATAAGAAAAATGATCTTAGTATAGGAGAGTTAATTGTAAGACTAAAATTAAAAGGACTTCCTTCTGAAGTTGCAAAGAAGATGACATTCGAAGAGGAGTTTGC
This sequence comes from Zea luxurians, assembly GCA_029449295.1. Lineage (NCBI taxonomy): Eukaryota > Viridiplantae > Streptophyta > Magnoliopsida > Poales > Poaceae > Zea > Zea luxurians. The sequence continues at coordinate 11,737,440 of JAOPSE010000059.1, read as the reverse complement.
CAAAAAGAACCTTAATGAATAAACCACCCACTTCAAGCAAGCCTTAACCCTCACTTCACCCTAGGAGGACTCCGACCTGAATCTTGGGACGAGATTCCTTTTAGGGGGAAGGCTGTGACACCCCAGTGTCACCTAGGGTTTCTTCTTAAAGCTGACTCAAAACCATTATCACATGTGAACCAAATGGAGAAATGAACAAAAAAAAACTTAAATTAAGACCAAAGGTTTAAGTAAGTCTTTTTCATCTTAAGAAATTCTCCTTAATCATGCCAAGCACCTCAAGGTAAAAAGAACTCACAAACCCTAAATAATCCTAAGTGGGCCATTTAAGCACATAAAGGGAATTTGGGAAAAGACTTGGGAAAATACAAAATTTTGATATGAGCCAAATAACTAAGTTCTAGTGCACTAAATAACCTACAAAATATAGTAAGGTAGTTTGGCCATTCGAATTTTCCAAAATCCCCAAATCAGCCCATGAACTAAGGCCCTATAGGAAGATTCAGAAATCAGAATTCTAATTTCAGAACCCTTTCCCAAGTTCAGATGTGTTCCTGTTTTCCAAAACTCGAAACCAAAAAGTCCAAATATCAAAGTGGCGCCAAATTTCCTTGAAGATGCTCTGGTAAAGTTTGAACTCAAACAAAAACCGTTTGACATGATTTTGGCGTAGTTTGTCCTCGGGACTCAGCTGTCTAACACTCGCAACTTGGCGACGTTACAACTCCCTGTCCATAGCCTAAAACTGCGCAACATCAGCACACAAACGACAAAGCACAGTCAGGGGAACAAATCCTTCACAGCGATCTTTCCCAAATTCACGAAGATTTGCGCCAAATTGGCGTTAGAACACGGGCAGAAGCAACAGCTCCATGTGTTCGACCGTGGCTGACACGCCCGGTTCATGCCAGTTCGCGCACTCGCTACCAGCCATGCACCCTCGTGTGCCCTTGCCGGTCCATGACCGCCCGTGCACCTCGTCATGCCTATAAAGTAGCCCAAGGCCTCGACCGTACCTCCACGCGCGCTCTCAGTTCACCGGACTTCGTCTCGAGCATGCCACGCCACCGCCCGCCAAGCCACCCGAGCCTCGGCCACTGGGCCAGCTCACTCCAGCCACTTCCAGGCCGCGCCAGTTGCTCGGTTAGCTTCGCCAGAGGCCTGTGAAGCTTTCCAAGTCCTCGGACCCGGCAAAGCCTCACCGGAGATCCAGGATCGCCCTCGCTGGACTTCGGTCACCCACCGCCGCACGTGAACCGAGCTAACCAGTAAGCCATTTTCCAATTCCTCGCACCCACGTCTTCCCTAGCCTCCAGTGAAGCTCTCTGACCCATTCAACTGGACTATCGTGCCACGAGCAGGCCGGATTCCTCGCCGTCGATGAGCTCCCCCGCATGCGCGCGGACCGACCTACTCCGATCACCACCATTGACGATCCGCACCTCGACGTGATCGCCAGAGACCCCCGGACCTTGCCCGACCCCTCACCGGAGCAACCTCGCCGCCGGTAAGCCCCTCCGCCCTTTTCTTCCGCCACGGTCACTGTTCTATTAGGGGAAGGACTGTGGGTTCGATTTAGCAAAACCCTAGGGGGTTTTCTGCAGAGTCATAGACTCAGATGAATAGTAAACCGAGGACCTGTCTGTAATACACTTACAACCTTTCGCTAGGGACCTAGATGCAAAACCATTTTTCCTTTAAACCATTTCTGTTTATTCTTTTTAAATTAAGCAGAGAACTTAGGAAATTTGTATCTTGAGAAATGTTCAACCAAATTTAGTCAAACCTATTTTACTGGATTCAAAATATTACGAACTATCAAATGAAAATACTGAACTCTGTGCTGTAACACCCCTGGTGTTACTGTAACTAAAACTTGAGCATGACATCATAAACATTGGCATTGCATTTGTGTGACACACCTAGAGTGCATTTACTAGGTAAAAATTTCAAACAAGTTGTATTGTTATAACATTTTGCAAATAGAACCCTAGATAGGGAACTTAACCCTAAATAGGGATTAAAGGGGTAAGACTTAACCCAAGATGAGAAAAACCTAAAGGCTTTAGGGAAAGGGTCATAAAATGTCCCCAAAAAAAAAAAGTTGAATCACATTTATACCCTTGGGATACCAAAAATCTCAATTAGAACCCTAGAAAACCTAAATCCCATCCCTAGGGACCTATGTGCAAAATTAGTCCACTTTTGGACTAGAGTGCAAAAACCAAGTCAAATAAGTATCTCAAGTCCCTTGGTTCACAAATGTGTGAACTTGTAAGCCAAATATTGGGTTTTGGACTTAAATGCAAAATGGACCTCAATTAGGTTCTATTCTAAGTCTGAAATTCAGTGTTGAGGGCTCAACTTTGGAGCATTGTATCTTTCAAATTCTAGGGTTTTTGCCCTAGGTCACCACATAAAGATTATAGAGCAAACTAAGGAGAACAACTTTGCTTAAGGTTGCAAGCATAGTTGTTAAGAGTATTTGAGAGAGAATTAAGCTCAAAGTCGGGCTGTCAATCAATCCCTGAACTGAATTTTCAGTAGCAGTGTGATGGGATGAACTTTGAGCTCGATTTTGAATGGGATTCAGTGACTATTTGATGGTAAGCATTGTGGCAAAGTTGAATATTAACTATAGCTCTACAATTTTGGTGCAGAGAGATGACCAAGTTGTAATGCAAAATTTTGAAAAAAATGGCTCGGAAGTTGCTCAGACAGGTGTTCTGATGAGGTCTTGCCATGGTACAGTACCCCAAACTGAAACAGATCATGGTTTCCCCCCCTGCCTGTTGCTGGTGGTCCGTCACCGTCGATTGCCGCTCACCGTGATTCGTGCGTCGTGGTCAGCAGGTAAGCATCGCCCAGTAAAGATCTTCACCGCCGTGAGCTGGGCTCCACTCCGGTGACCCTCCCGTGCTTCCCCCTCTACCCTACGACTGGAACAGATAAGCTCACCGGCGACCGCCGCCTCCCGGCCATGCGCCGCGTGGCTCAACCTTTCCACTGCATCGCCGTAAACCCCCACTGTTGTCTAATCAACGCCGGAGAGCTTGCCACGGCATGGGACAGCGATTCACGCGCGCCAGTAATCCTCTCCACCTCCGGCCGCCGCGTTGCTCGACCAAATTGTGCGCCACCGGTGAAGCCGCCTATAAATTGAGCCCTCCCCTAGCTGCGTAGCATCATCACCCACCCAGTCACCGGCAATCGTTAGCAACCGTGCCATCGAGAGCTCGAATTTAAGATTTCCCCCAAATCCATTGTCCGCCACCCGAAACTCAACCTCACCGTGGCCAGCCGTACTCCGGTCAGCTCATCTTCTTCTCTCTCTCGTTTAAGCCTTTTCATAGCTTTGTGATGCGCGACAACCCATTTAATTGAGCTAGAGGTCTTCTGGTCGCCGGGAACACGGCAGTATAGTCGCGATACTCACGGCCACCGTGGCCAGAGCTCTGTAGTTGATCATAAGCGCAATTGAGTTAGGGAAAATGATCAAGGTAGCCCGATTTCATGTCTGCTGCTCGGGAACCCTAGCCGTTGCCCCATTCGGCCGGTCTACGAGCTCGTCAGAGCTCGGCCGCGCGTGAACGCCGTCGAGGTCGAGTCGTGTAAAGGAATAGAAGATGGAGGGCCTTTCTGTAATTTGCCAGTGACACATCAGAACAGTAAAGGAACTTGTTTCCTGTTATCCAGAACCCCGAGGACCGCTGTGCAAAATGGCCAGCGCGGGCGCGTGCGCGAGCGCGCTTCTGCGCGAGGTTGGGCCGCTTGGGCCAGTTTGAGCCCAATACTGTTGAGTATTTTCCTTTTTCTTTTTCACAAGAACTTTAGAAATATGTAGAAAAATGTAGAAAAATGGTAAAATTGTGAAACTAATTTTCCTAACCTTCTTATTTTCCCTAGAATTTAATAAAAATAGTTTCATGATTTTTAGGGTAAATTAGGAATTTTAAGGTATTTAAAATAGTTTAAGATAGTAATTCTGGATTTTTAAAAGATAAATGGTAATCCCAAAAATGCTCAAAATTTTTATATGAGTTCCTCATATTATTTAGAAGCCTTGGGTAGAATTTGGGTTGATTTGGACCTTGTTTGATCACCAAACCTCAAAACACCCCCCTGCCCTGTGAACTCCTTTACCGACTCCGGAAACCCTAAGTTCTCGGAGTTCCGTGAAGGAAAATTGTATTCAAGACTTAGATAATAAGTTTGTATTATCTTTGCACCCTCATAAGCATTACATGGCATTCATTCTTATACATATGTATGGTTATGATTAGAACACGAGGAAGAAGTGGAAGCCACTGAAGAGCAAGTACCACCACCTTTGGAAACACAGGATGAGAACTGTTTCTACTTCGATATTTGTGGATCTGAGCTTGACTCACCCATAAACAAAGGCAAGCCCCGGTGCATTTGCCACCCCCCCCTTGTGTTTTAAAATCTTTCTCACTTGCTTGATGCACTAGGTGATAGGTGTTGATTGCTAAAACAATTCCTGCATTACCTTCCTTGGAATTTGATTACCTTCCTTGAAATCCCTGTTTTACAAAAGATTTTTGATGCTTAGCCTTGCTTTAGAAAAACAAAATGTTTTGTTTTTACAAAAGATGATGTGGCAAAAGTGGGTGGCATGTTTTCAAAAATAAAAACTTGATGGTGAATCCATCACGGCCGTGATGGATTCAACATCGGAAAAGATGTACCTCTGCCAGGTACCAACCTTTGGGGTTAAATGATTAAGCTGAGACCGGGCGGGTGACTTGCACGAGAAAGAGAGTCTTGGTGTAGTGTCTCCGTCTGAGTCGATTAAGGGCCGTCTCGATGTAAGCCTGCTAACCGAGGACCCTTTAACTGGTCACATGCCTCGTCATGGTAAGCTTTGCCTCGGGTGGACTAAGGACAGAATAAGATAACACGAAATGGGCGTGGAGTGGGGGCAAGAGTAGCGTGTACCCTCCGTGGCAAGAGGCTGGACGGTGGTGTATCTGTGCTCTCGGTTTGCGTGAACCTGACCTGGTCTTAAGAACCCCGGTGGCGGGTTGACATATGCAAGGGTTAAGTGCTACATATGTCGTGTGATCGGCGATCCTCAGCTGAGTATAATCGATTCGGATCGCCGTACCTCCGCGGTTATGGAGACTTGGCCACTGACTTACACGTAGCACTCCACTAAAGATGAAGGGATTGACGAGAAATTGGCTAGTTCAGGTCAAGTGTTTGAACTAGGTTAGAAAGCACTCTAGTTGCAGGTAACTTTACTTAACTTGAAATTAAAACTGGATTTTAAGGATCCACTCATAGTAAGCTTTTCTGCAAAATAGAGTCTTGATTCTTGATAAGCCGTACCTTGACTCCCATCTGACTAGCATACCCTTGAGAGTCTTTTCTTTAGTCGGGTAAGACTTGCTGAGTAATTCCGTACTCAGGGTTTATTCCCCCGTTGTTTTTAGGTGAGGAGACAACAAACTTGTGTTGTTTTTGTACCAAGGTGGTGAAAAGTGAAGATAATCAAGAATGAAGCTGCCGGAGGACCGGGTCCTCCTTAAAAACCTTTATGTAAAGAACTTAATGGGAGGAGTTTTTGCCTCCCAGGTATTGTAATAATACCTTTCAGCACTCTCTGGTCTGTATTAAACGACTTACTCTTACTTTTTAATAAATGTAAGTTTATGTAATCACTTTCGCATTTCCGCATCTCCGATGAACATATTGTCTGTCAGATGGGTGAAACGTTCCTAGAAAGGTAAGGATAAAGATACCGAACTTGTCAAGTGATTCAGGAACATCTACAGGGTTGTCTAATGTCTGTTGGACAAGGATAACTGTAGGTGGGCCTAATGACTTGGGAGGTTCCGTCACAGCTGGTATCGGAGCATAGCCCTTCTTGGCAGATCTTATGTAGCATCTTCAAAAGGATTTTCTAAGACTTATCTAGAAAAATTTCTTCTCTTCTTACCTAAGCATCTCTGAAGAGTTTATTTCAAAGACCAGATAGGAAGAGTGCAATGTATAGAAGATTGAATCAACTAAGGTTGATTCTGTAATTATTCATGCATCATGCTAAGAATTGTACTAATAAATTTCCCCTTAGAAAATGCCACCACGTACAAGGAAAACGACGCGAAAGCATACTGGACCTATCGGTGTACCTCGACACCAACTTGCCCCATGGGAACAAGATAGCAGTAGCGGGAGCAACGATCCAATTGGTGATCTCGAAGCCCGCGTGAATCAACTTCAAACAGAGTTACAACGCAGGACCAATTTATGGGTTGCGGATGGTGACCGAATAAATGAATTAAGAAGTTACATCCGCACCCTACAAGATCAACTCGCTGATCGAGATTTGGCGCTTGATTGGGCGGTACAGTCTCGTTCAGTAGCTTGGCTAAGGAAGCGAAGGCTCGAGCACGAGTCGAAGAGCTTAGCACTGCTATTGACAACTTGCAGGCATATTGCAATACTTTACATGAGGAAGTTCATGTACTGTATTCGCAATTACACCCACATGTCCCTGCGGATCCTATCAGGTCAGAAGCCAGACCCTCGCATAATGCGGGAGAAGCGCTTGGTGGGGAGTTAGACCTTTTTAGGCCCCCTCCTTCTATGAGGTTGGTCGACGTATGGTCTCCCACACCTGACGACGAAGCTGCCAAGAGCAACCAGAAGCAGGAGTAATAGTATAGCTTGTAGAAATAGAAGTAGTGTGTTGTATAATAGGTTGAACTATTGTATAATGGGTAATGTATCCTGTTGTATAACATCGAGTCTGTATCATTACTTTTTATAGTAATGTAAATGGAAGGTTTCTCTGGCATATTATGTTTACTGCAAATGTTCCTTGCCTCAGATGCCTACCAGGACTCGAGGACAGGATGCAGCAGGAACTTCTGGGGGAAGGGATGTTACCCCAAATCCACCCCCGGTTCCTCCCACATTGGCCGAGGCGATTGCTGCCTTGGTGAACGCAACTGCAGACAATACCCGCTTTCTTAGAGAAATGGCGGGCCAACAATTCCAGCAGCAGGGTGGAAGGGGTTATCAGCAAGGCCCCCGTGAAACCACATATCTGGATTACTCTGAAACCCATCCACCACTATTTGTCAAGGCTGAGGACCCGTTGGAAGCTGATGAGTGGATACGGGTTATTGAGCAAAAATTTGGTCTTCTCCGCTGTTCAGAGACACAGAAGCCGTTGTTCGCAGCGCAACAACTGCGCGGCCCTGCCAGTACCTGGTGGAGAAATTTTGTGGCTATTCAACCTGCCAACCATCAAGTCACATGGGAAGAATTTAAAGTGGCCTTCCGCGAGCACTACATACCCGAAGGTGTTCTGCATATGAAGCAAGAAGAGTTCATGAAGCTGAAACAAGGGGGAGATACTGTCAATCAGTATCTCAACAAGTTCAATCACCTGTCACAATATGCAATTGATCAGGTGAATACTGATTTAAAGAAGAAGAACTGCTTTATGAGAGGGCTAAATGATCGATTGCAGAGAAAAATGGCCACCTGCATAGATCTCACGTATGGAAAGGCTGTCAGCACAGCCTTATCTGTTGTAGCAAAATATGCAGGTTCCGGGAAGAACAAGGGATTTGGTGGTGAAAAGCCTAATCAGGGCCAGGCAAAGAGGCAACGATTTGTGATCCGGCCTTCGAGCCAAAATCGCTCTTTTTCTCGACCGCCCTCATTCCCTTTCAAGCAGCCAATCATTATTCGCCCCAACAATGCCCCCACTACCCCAAATCAGCCGGTGCCCCGGGCACTCGATTCCCTGCTTTGCCCAGCTCCTCAACCGGGTGTTTTAATTGTGGCAAGTCTGGACATTTCATCAAAAATTGCCCATATCCCAAGAAGAATCAATCAAATGCTCAGCAAGGATCTGGGAAATTAGCTCAGCCCAAGGGAAATAATGTGGGGAAGAATACCAAGAAGACGGGGCGGGTATACTATACTCAAGTGGCCACTACACCGGAAGGTGAACCGGTGATGATGGGTACGTTTCTCGTGGCCAGTCACCCTGCAATTATTCTTTTTGATTCTGGTGCTTCGCATACATTTATTAGCAAGACATTTGTGGAGCAACATCACATTTCATGCCATGAATCAAAAGAGGGGTTTAAAATTCATTCACCTGGGGGACACATTTTTACTAGAGAAGTGGCCTATCAAGTGCCAGTAACAATGGCCGGACGGAACTTTCCTGCTAACATGATTGTTCTGAAAGGTCAGGATATAGATGTAATTTTGGGTATGGATTGGTTAGCCCAATACAAGGAAATTCTCAACACTGAACTGAGAACCGTCAGGTTGAGTTTAATCAAGAAGAGATTCTTTTGTCTATCCCCGTAACCAATCCAGCCAAAGCTTCTGGTAGAATATATGAAGCCATTGTACCGGAGATCAAGGATATTCCGGTGTATGTGAGTTTCCAGATGTATTTCCGGAAGATTTGCATGGACTGCCCCTAAAAGAGATGTAGAATTTGTAATTGAGTTAAAGCCCGGTACGGCTCCCATTTCCCGAAGATCGTACCATATGCCCCCTAATGAGTTGGCGGAATTGAAGATTCAATTACAAGATCTACTGAATAAGGGATTCATTCAGCCAAGCTCATCTCCATGGGGTTGCCCCGCCATTTGTTAAGAAGAAGGATCAAACCTTGCGAATGTGCGTGGATTATCGACCCCTGAATGAGGTCACCATCAAGAACAAGTACCCTCTTCCAAGGATCGACATCTTGTTGATCAACTGACTGGGGCGAGGGTATTTTCCAAAATTGATCTCAGGTCGGGCTATCACTAAATCCGTATTCGGCCCGAGGATATACCGAAGACCGCGTTTACTATGCGGTATGGTTTATTTGAATATTTGGTAATGTCCTTCGGGCTAACAAATGCTCCTGCCCATTTCACTTATTTGATGAACTCGGTGTTCATGCCGAGTTGGACAAGTTCGTGGTGGTCTTCATCGACGATATCTTGATATATTCTAAAAATGAAGAGGAGCATGCTCAACATTTGCGGATTGTATTGACGCGCTTGAGGGAAACATCAGTTGTATTCCAATTTCAGCAAGTGCGCGTTCTGGCTGGAGGAAATTCAATTTGGGGCACGTGTTATCTGCCAAGGGAATTGCGGTAGATCCTAGCAAAGTCAAGGATATTTTGGAGTGGAAACCCCCAACCACTGTTCACCAAGTCCGGAGTTTTCTTGGACTAGCTGGATATTATCGCAGATTCATACCAGATTTTTCTAAGCTTGTGAAGCCAATCACAAGTTTATTGAAGAATGACATTAAATTCAAGTGGTCTTCTAAGTGTAATGAAGCCTTTGAGCAATTGAAGACATTATTGACCACTGCTCCGGTATTGGCTCAACCGGACATCACCAAGCCTTTTGATGTATTGTGATGCGTCAGGCAGTGGACTCGGCTGTGTATTAATGCAAGAGGGCTGAGTAATTGCATATGCTTCAAGGCAGTTGCGCCGACATGAGGAGCATTACCCAACTCATGATCTGGAGCTAGCTGCTGTGGTTCATGCCCTGAAGATTTGCCGTCATTACCTGCTGGGAAATATCTGTCATATATACACAGATCATAAAAGCTTGAAGTATATCTTCACCCAGTCAGAATTAAATATGAGGCAAAGGCGATGGCTTGAGCTTATTAAGGACTATGAACTAGAAATTCATTATCACCCGGGCAAAGCCAATGTTGTGGCAGATGCACTGAGCCGTAAGGTTTCCTGCCACTGTCTTATGGCGAAGACCTCTGACAATACCATATGTCAGGAGATGGAAAAGCTAAACCTGGGGATGGTCCAACAAGGGACCCTGAATCAGCTAAAGCTTGAGTCAATCATTTTGCAAAAGATAATTGATGCTCAAAAGGATAATTGGGTATGAAGCACATACGGGAGAAAATAAGGGCTGGAACAGCCAAATGTTTCAAGGAAGACGATCAAGGTGTGATATGGTTCAATAAACATAGTAGTGCCAAAGAATGAAGAACTCCGCCAGCAAATCTTAGATGAAGCGCATCTTAGTCACTATTCTATTCATCCGGGAAGCACTAAGATGTATCATGATCTAAAGCAGCACTACTGGTGGACAAAGATGAAAATTGAAATTGCACGCTATGTGGCTAAGTGTGACACTTGCAGACGTGTCAAAGCCATACACATGAAAACTGCTGGTCCATTACAATCTTTGCCGATCCCAACATGGAAATGGGAAGATATAAGTATGGACTTTATCGTGGGATTGCCCAGAACTGCAAAAGGGCATGATTCTATCTGGGTTATAATTGATCGGCTTACGAAGATTGCTCACTTTCTGCCGGTCAAGACAGATTCCCCAGTTACTGTCTACGCCCAATTGTACATTGCTCGTATTCTTAGTCTGCATGTTATTCCGAAGACCATTGTGTCGAATCGTGGACCCCAATTTGTAGCCAAGTTTTGGGAAGCACTTCACAAATCCTTGGGTACTAAGTTGCTCCATAGTTCGGCATATCATCCACAAACCAGTGGACAGACTGAGAGAATTAATCAAGTACTCGAAGATATGTTGCGAGCATGTGTCCTGGATTTCTCACCAAAATGGGATGAATGTTTGCCTTTGGCGGAGTTTTCATACAATAATAGTTATCAAGAAAGTATCAAGATGGCACCTTTTGAAGCTTTATATGGACGACGGTGTCGAACTCCGCTAAATTGGTCTGAACCTGGAGAAAGGTATTTCTTTAGGCCTAATATAGTGAAGGAGGCCGAGGAAAGGTTCAGAAAATTATTCATAATCTTAAGAAAGCCCAAGCTCGGCAGAAGGGTTATGCAGACAAACGGCGAATGCCCTTGTATTTTCTTGAAGGGGACTATGTCTACTTGAAGGTTTCACCAATGAAGGGAGTATCGCGTTTCGGGATAAAAGGAAAGCTCGCACCCAGGTACATTGGTCCATTTCCTATACTTCAAAGATATGGGCCAGTGGCGTATCGACTTCAACTTCCGAAACATTGTCTGCTGTACATAATGTGTTCCATGTGTCACAATTGAAGAAGTGTCTTCGGGTTCCCAATCGAACCATTGAAATAACAGATGTTGTCCTAGAACCAGATTTAACATACTCGGAACATCCTATTCGAGTTCTGGATCAAAAGGATAGGGTTACCCGGAGAAAAACTCTCAAGTTCTATAAGATACAGTGGAACCAACATTCGGAAGAAGAGGCTACATGGGAAACTCGAGACTTTTAGATAATAATTCCCAAACTTTCTAGCCTCATGTAATTTGTAAAGTATATTTAGTGTTGTAATAAAGAAGTGACCCCCACACCACCCCTGCCTTGTACCAGAAATAAGGGAATAAAGATGTGACACATTTCCTTTTCCATTACTCACCCTAGGACTTTAAATCTCGGGACGATTCTTTTATGGGGAGAAGGATGTAACACCCTGGTGTTACTGTAACTAAAACTTGAGCATGACATCAAAACATTGGCATTGCATATGTGTGACACACCTAGAGTGCATTTACTAGGTAAAAATTTCAAACAAGTTGTATTGTTATAACATTTTGCAAATAGAACCCTAGATAGGGAACTTAACCCTATATAGGGATTAAAGGGGTAAGACTTAACCCAAGATGAGAAAAACCTAAAGGCTTTAGGGAAAGGGTCATAAAATGTCCCCAAAAACAAAGTTGAATCACATTTATACCCTTGGGATACCAAAAATCTCAATTAGAACCCTGGAAAACCCTAAATCCCATCCCTAGGGACCTATGTGCAAAATTAGTCCACTTTGGACTAGAGTGCAAAAACCAAGTCAAATAAGTATCTCAAGTCCCTTGGTTCACAAATGTGTGAACTTGTAAGCCAAATATTGGGTTTTGGACTTAAATGCAAAATGGACCTCAATTAGGTTCTATTCTAAGTCTGAAATTCAGTGTTGAGGGCTCAACTTTGGAGCATTGTATCTTTCAAATTCTAGGGTTTTGCCCTAGGTCACCACATAAAGATTATAGAGCAAACTAAGGAGAACAACTTTGCTTAGGGTTGCAAGCATAGTTGTTAAGAGTATTTGAGAGAGAATTAAGCTCAAAGTCGGGCTGTCAGTCAATCCCTGAACTGAATTTTCAGTAGCAGTGTGATGGGATGAAATTTGAGCTTGATTTCGAATTTGATTCAGTGACTATTTGATGGTAAGCATTGTGGCAAAGTTGAAGATTAACTATAGCTCTACAACTTTGATGCAGAGAGATGACCAAGTTGTAATGCAAAATTTTGAAAAAAATGGCTCGGAAGTTGCTCAGACAGGTGTTCTGATGAGGTCTTACCATGGTACAGTACCCCAAACTGAAACAGATCACGGTTTCCCCCCCCCTGCCCGTCGCCGGTGGTCCGTCACCGTCGATTGCCGCTCGCCGTGATTCGTGCGTCGTGGTCAGTAGGTAAGCATCGCCCAGTAAAGATCTTCACCGCCGTGAGCTGGGCTCCACTCTGGTGACCTCCCGTGCTTCCCCCTCTAGCCTACGACTGGAACAGATAAGCTCACTGGCGACCGCCGCTTCCCGGCCGTGCGCCGCGTGGCTCAACCTTTCCACTGCATCGCCGTAAACCCCCACTGTTGTCTAATCAACGCCGGAGAGCTTGCCACGGCATGGGATAGCGATTCACGCGCGCCAGTAATCCTCTCCACCTCCGGCCGCCGCGTTGCTCGACCAAATTGTGCGCCACCGGTGAAGCCGCCTATAAATTGAGCCCTCCCCTACCTGCGTAGCATCATCACCCACCCAGTCACCGGCAATCGTTAGCAACCGTGCCTCCGAGAGCTTGAATTTAAGATTTCCCCCAAATCCATTCTCCGCCACCCGAAACTCAAGCTCACCGCGGCCAGCCGTACTCCGGTCAGCTCATCTTCTTCTCTCTCTCGTTTAAGCCTTTTCATAGCTCTGTGATGCTCGACAACCCATTTAATTGAGCTAGAGGTCTTCTGGTCGCCGGGAACACGGCAGTATAGTCGCGATACTCACGGCCACCGTGGCCAGAGCTCCGTAGTTGATCATAAGCGCAATTGAGTTAGGGAAAATGATCAAGGTAGCCCTGATTTCATGTCTGCTGCTCGGGAACCCTAGCCGTTGCCCCATTCGGCCGGTCTACGAGCTTGTCGGAGCTCGGCCGCGCGTGAACGCCGTCGAGGTCGAGTCGTGTAAAGGAATAGAAGATGGAGGGCCTTTCTGTAATTTGCCAGCGACACATCAGAACAGTAAAGGAACTTGTTTCCTATTATCCAGAACCCCGAGGACCGCTGTGCAAAATGGCCAGCGCGGGCGCGTGCGCGAGCGCGCTTCTGCGCGAGGTTGGGCCGCTTGGGCCAGTTTGAGCCCAATACTGTTGAGTATTTTCCTTTTTCTTTTTCAGAAGAACTTTAGAAATATGTAGAAAAATGTAGAAAAATGGTAAAATCGTGAAACTAATTTCCTAACCTTCTTATTTTCCCTAGAATTTAATAAAAATAGTTTCATGATTTTTAGGGTAAATTAGGAATTTTAAGATATTTAAAATAGTTTAAGATAGTAATTCTGGATTTTTAAAAGATAAATGGTAATCCTGAAAATGCTCAAAATTTTTATATGAGTTCCTCATATTATTTAGAAGCCTTGGGTAGAATTTGGGTTGATTTGGACCTTGTTTGATCACCAAACCTCAAAACACCCCCCTGCCCTGTGAACTCCTTTACCGACTCCGGAAACCCTAAGTTCTCGGAGTTCCGTGAAGGAAAATTGTATTCAAGACTTAGATAATAAGTTTGTATTATTTGCACCCTCATAAGCATTACATGGCATTCATTCTTATACATATGTATGGTTATGATTAGAACACGAGGAAGAAGTGGAAGCCACTGAAGAGTAAGTACCACCACCTTTGCAACACAGGCTGAGAACTGTTTCTACTTCGATATTTGTGGATCTGAGCCTGACTCACCCATAAACAAAGGCAAGCCCCGGTGCATTTGCCACACCCTTGTGTTTTAAAATCTTTCTCACTTGCTTGATGCACTAGGTGATAGGTGTTGATTGCTAAATCAATTCCTGCATTACCTTCCTTGGAATTTGATTACCTTCCTTGAAATCCCTGTTTTACAAAAGATTTTTGATGCTTAGCCTTGCTTTAGAAAAACAAAATGTTTTGTTTTTACAAAAGATGATGTGGCAAAAGTGGGTGGGATGTTTTCGAAAATAAAAACTTGATGGTGAATCCATCACGGCCGTGATGGATTCAACATCGGAAAAGATGTACCTCTGCCAGGTACCAACCTTTGGGGTTAAATGATTAAGCTAAGACCGGGCGAGTGAGTTGCACGAGAAAGAGAGTCTCGGTGTAGTGTCTCCGTCTGAGTCGATTAAGGGCCGTCTCGATGTAAGCCTGCTGACCGAGGACCCTTTAACTGGTCACATGCCTCGTCATGGGTAAGCTTTGCCTCGGGTGGACTAAGGCCAGAATAAGATAACACGAAATGGGCGTGGAGCGGTGGCGAGAGTAGCGTGTACCCCGTGGCAAGAGACTGGACAGTGGTGTATCTGTGTCTCGGTTTGCGTGAACCTGATCTGGTCTTAAGAACCCGGTGGCGGGTTGACATATGCAAGGGTTAAGTGCTACATATGTCGTGTGATCGGAGATCCTCAGCTGAGTATAATCGATTCGGATCGCCGTACCTCCGCGGTTATGGAGACTTGGCCACTGACTTACACGTAGCACTCCACTAAAGATGAAGGGATTGACGAGAAATTGGCTAGTTCAGGTCAAGTGTTTGAACTAGGTTAGAAAGCACTCTAGTTGCAGGTAAGTTTACTTAACTTGAAATTAAAACTGGATTTTAAGGATCCACTCATAGTAAGCTTTTCTGCAAAATAGAGTCTTGATTCTTGATAAGCCGTACCTTGACTCCATCTGACTAGCATACCCTTGAGAGTCTTTTCATTAGTCGGGTAAGACTTGCTGAGTAATTCCGTACTCAGGGTTTATTCCCCCGTTGTTTTTAGGTGAGGAGACAACAAACTTGTGTTGTTTTGTACCAAGGTGGTGAAAAGTGAAGATAATCAAGAATGAAGCTGCCGGAGGACCGGGTCCTCCTTAAAAACCTTTATGTAAAGAACTTAATGGGAGGAGTTTTTGCCTCCAGATATTGTAATAATACCTTTCAGCACTCTGGTCTGTATTAAACGACTTACTCTTACTTTTTAATAAATGTAAGTTTATGTAATCACTTCCGCATTTCCGCATCTCCGATGAACATATTGTCTGTCAGACGGGTGAAACGTTCCTGGAAAGGTAAGGATAAAGATACCGAACTTGTCAAGTGATTCAGGAACATCTACAGGGTTGTCTGATGTCCGTTGGACAAGGACAACTGTAGGTGGGCCAAATGACTTGGGAGGTTCCGTCACATGTGCTTTCTGTTTTAAATTTTAGATTTTGGAATTAAATAAAGAAACTGCCCAAACCTTATTAAGATGAAGAAAAATAGTTATGCTTCTGTGCTGGACTTAAGAAAATTTGTAGAAGTCCAAATCCAACTTAGACATTGTTTAAAAATATTAAGCACCCTAGTATTGAAAGCTAAACAGGATTATCTATTAAAAGCCATAATTGCTCAAAACTTAGGAAAATGAGAAAGGCACTAAAAAATAATTAACAGTGAATGCAAATTTTTCCTAGACTACTTAAGTAATGAAGAACCTAGGAAAAATATAAGGAACCCTAGTCCACAACAAATTCAAGGTGAAATGTTTTATTAGGCACTAATAAAACTAGAAAGATCATTATTAAAAATATAAGAACAATTTCGAAATTGGTAAGAAAAATTCAATAGACTCCTAACTACTAGAACACCCTACAAAATGATAAACACCCCAGCCCATCATTTTAAGTGCGTTGAACAAATAAAACTTTGGATTGAGCCATATTCCAATTAAATTATAAGTAAGCCAAAAAGTGTGCAACAATGGGCAAATAAATTTTTACCAAGTTATTGATGGAGTAGGCCACCAGAGAAAAATGCAAAAACTATTTAAAACTACAAAATAATACCCATTGCCCCTACTTCATGAAAAAGGCCATTTAATTCAAGAAATTCCTACCACCATTCCCTTAAGCAAAAAGTTACCAAATTTTAGAATGATTGCTCTTGCGCAAAGATGAAGATAGGAAAAAATTAGAATTCTATTGTTTGATATTTTTCAAGTATAGTGGTGGTAGAAAGCACCCCTTTGGCTAGAAATTTTAGAAAATCATAGTAAAATAACTAATAAGTATTAGTGGCTGAAAATTTGTACAAAGTCATGTTATAACATCTAAATGCCAGCAAAAATAAGTCTTAGAGAATAACCCACTGTTAAAAGAAAGTTGTAGTTCAAAACACCCCCTTTGCCCTAACAATTGATAATTTTGTACAGAGAACCCCTCACTTTTTAAGCTCCCAATTTTGAGATAGAGAATTATACACCAGTGAAAAGCTACTGTAATGTTGGGGACTTGTTCTCAAATGCTTCGGATTAAGAACAAGGCAACATAAAAAGTGTTAAATGGTAAGGTCCTTCGTCCCTCGAAACATTATTTCCCTTTAGGATATAATGTGTTCTGGACGAAGGTTATAAATAATATACCTTCGTAAGTGCGATAAGCTATGACGAGGGACTTATGAGCAACATTAAAAGTAATATAAACATTTAAACTTTATTATTAAGTCATTTCTATTTTATTATCGTATAACAATAGAAATGACTTCAAATTACAAGTGTACCTTCGGATTGCAGGAAGACAAGAGTACAAGGATGACGCAAAAGCAAATGCCAAGTCAGTGAACAGTACGGGAGTACTGTTCATCTATTTATAGACGTGGGACGCAGCCCATGTAAAATTACATCCATGTCCACTACATTTGCTAATGACTTATGGGAATCTGTCAAGGCCTAAGTAGTCTTTTCATCTTTAAGTCGGTTCCCCTTTCTGCTGCCGCGACGAAGCTTTCCTGCGAACAGCTTCGGCTGTGCACCGTCCTTCATCTCAATCCCCCTTCGTCTGGCTTAGGCTTCGTCCTGACCGTACTCCATGTTCATAATTCTGAGTCCGAAGATACCTGTTCATATAATCCACTTGGAAAACATTGTCAAATCATGTTTTTGAGGACCTTCGGAGGACGAAGGCCCCCAACAGTAGCCCCTCGCAATATTAATTTGTTAATGATAAATTCAGATTGCGATATGGACGAAGGCCTTAAGCCGAAGGTCCGAAAAAACACCTTCCCTTTGCTAGAATTGCAAAAGTCACCGACACGCGGGACCACACAATTTCGACATATCGAGTATATAAATAAGAGCTCGCCACGATTTGTTTGGTACGCTCTCTTGCCATCTGCTCCCGCTCACTAAATTTTTGGCTCTTGCGCACTAGGTTTTGCTGATCTTTTGGTTTGAAGCTTCGGCTTTGAAAACAGTTTTCAGTGTTTCCGAAGATGTCGGAAGATAAGAAGGTCACTGCCGAGTTGAAGCTGAGTCTCGACAAAGAAAAGAACTTGGGGTTCCTTATAGCGATGGCGGAGACCAATACAGAAAAAATCACGAAGGAGATTCTGGAAGGTTTGTCTGAAGATACTGGTGATAGCGACAGTTATGATGCAGAAAGCTGCGGGGGAGAGTCCGAAGATCGACCATAGCGGCCAAGCCACACGGTTTTCGGGAAAACCACTATTAAGCAAAATCATATTGACAATATGAGGGGGAGATATTTCGAGACATTTCTATTGTGAGGGCTGACGCTGGAGAAAAAACTTCTCCCACTCCCGAAGAAGATGAAGTCATAATCTTCCGAAGCTTTCTCAAGGCTGGGCTTCGATTCCCCTTAAGCAGCTTGTTGTCGAAGTCCTGAAGACATTTCAAGTCTACCTTCATCAAATTACTCCTGAAGCTATCATGAGAATGGGGATGTTTGTCTGGGCTGCGAAAAGCCAAGGTTTAGAACCAAATGCTAAAAGCTTTTGCAACATTCATGAGTTGTATATGAGACGAAACCCTGGGGGAAAGAACAATATCACAACAACTTTGGGTGTTACAGCTTTGGTGCCCGCTCCGGGTCAAGCCGCCCTGTGCCAACCTTTCGGAAGAGGTGGCCCGGAGCCTGGATGACAGAGTGGTTTCTATGTAAAGAATGACTTAACAGCGCAGGAAGATGTTAAGAGTATCATTATGCGCCCCATCTGGCAACGCTTCGGACTCCGAAAGCCGAAGGTTGAAATGGATGAAGCAGCCGAGAATGCCAAAGAGCCTTCGGCGTGGTCGCTCTTTTATTGGGACAAGAGACTTGGTTCAAGAGCACATTGCCTTCAGGGTATGGCCACTTGCAGGAAAGTGGGAAATGCCGAAGGAGTCCGTCAAAGAGTCTGACGAAGGCGGACTAATCAGACTAAAATACACATTCAAATACGGGGATAAGTTTGTTGAACCTAATGACGACTGGTTAAAAAGCATTGAAACATTAAGTGACGAACTGCTTGGGTATATTCCAAGGCCGAGAACACTGCATTATCGGCAGCCTTCGGAGGCCGAAAGAAGAAGAGGCTCAACCGGGTATTTGATGCAATCGGGTTTGTCTACCCTGACTACCATTATCCGGTGCTGGGCCACAAAAGAAAAAATACTTCCCCTGCAACAGAAATTGCCACAAGTGCTTCTAGTGAGCCAGCGCCGCAAAGAAAAAAGATGAAGGTGCTCACCCACCGGGCACGTTTCATTGAGCCGGCCACAGTGCCTGAATTTATCGGTAAAGCTTCCCTGGCCACTGAAACTACAGAGCCAGCTTCAGGGCCGAAAATCGAAGAAAAGACTGAAGCACCTTCGGCAGAGCAGGCAGAGAAATCGAGAACTGAAGAACCAAAAATATTAGAAATCTTAAGTCCTTCAGCAAGTGTCGAGACAACAAAAAATCAAAAGGGCCCGTCGGTGACCCGAAAAGAAAAAGAATGGTGAACGTGTAGATGTTTTGGAGACAATTAAGTCTTCAAGCACAACTCCAAAGAAGACTATTGAAGTTGCTGAAGTGTCTACCGAAGCTGTAGTTGCTGCAGCTTCGAAGCAACAACCTGAAGCTGAAGCTGGGCCTTCAGAGCCCACCAAGGAACAATCTTTGGAAAACAAAAATATCAGAACCAATTTTGGTTGAAGAAATTGACACTGCCGCCCCCGAAGCTCCTTCCAACATATGTGATTACATCGTGCGACATGCTTCGGGGAAAAAATTATCTGAAGAAGAGATTATGAAGCCAATCACTATGCTAGAGAGTTAAAATATCCGAAGGGAGCAGTGGTGTTCAATGGGACAAACGAAGATGACTTCCTATACTGTCTCCCTGACAACAAAGAATTATCTGTCTGCGGGAGATGGCTAGGAGTATGGGGTTTCCAAAGCTTGAAGCTGGACTATGCGCTATGACGAAGGAAGATCTCGCGGATAGTCTTGCATATAATAGCCTAAAGGTATGGGAATTAGACGCTTGAAAAATTTTTTAATACGTAATTCATTCTTTTATTCTTATATGGATTCTTTTTCGTATAGGGTTTAATCCTAAGCAACGCATTAAGAGCACAAAAGAGTGCCGAAGATGAGAGCTATGAAATTGCGTTCAACAATTATGATCAGAAGTTATTAAACTGAGAAACGAAGCTCTAGAAAAAGATAAAATTCTGCTTACATTAGTAGACAAGAAAAAAAAGGACGAAGCTGCTGCAAAGGTTCAGGCCGAAGCTCACAGACGCTAAATTAAAGATCTTCAGAAGCAATTGGCCCGGGCGAAAGAAGAACGCATACTTGAAGAAACAAGACGGGAATGTAGCGACCAATGGGCTGATCATTTGGAAGCAACCGTGGAAGAGCTTCGATCTTCTAAGAAAAGATGCTACGAAAAATCCATGGAATGCGTAAAGAAGATAAAGACCAGCTTCGCCAGCGTGGGCGCATTTTCCAGTGAAGAGAATTTCTCAAGAGGCAATCCCGAAGGTCCAATGGAATGGATCAGTCACGAAGCAGAGGCCTTCGAGGAAATCCTGAGTAGCCGCGGTGACATCTGCGCTTTTTCGGGCGCCAGGGGAGTTGCTACTGTCTTGGAGAAGAAAGGTTGTGAGCATGTAAAATCTTTAGCTCAGTCCGAAGCTGCCTTATCCTCCGAAGACATCAAAGACCCATCGGCCGAAGCAAGCATGGTTGGTGGTAAATTCTTTACTGATGTCTGGGACAACGGCGGCCGAGAAATGGCGCAAGAAATTATTCAAAGGAGTGAAAAAGGCATCCATGATGCTAGGAAAGTGACAGAAGTTGCCGAAAAAAGTACAGAGCCCGAAGGGCAAATAGGTATTAATTAGTCGTTCTTATTGTGTTGTAATTTTTGTTTCAAACTTTGCTCGCGGTTTGTAATAGTAATGCAGAAATATTCTCTTCCCTCAGAACCTACTGGATCGTCTGCTGACCCTCACACAAAAGGGGATGACGAAATCAAACAAATGGCCGAAGCTATCATGGATAAAGTTGTTGAACAACTTCTAAATGAGGCTGCCGAAGTAGTATTGAGAGAAGACTAGGTGTTACTAGAAAAAACATTTGAAGTGTGATCTATGTAATATTTTGTACATTTGAATGTAATATACAAGTCTCTTTTCATTATTCAATTCTTTACGATGCATGAAATTCTACATACATACCATTTTTGAGCCTTCGGCGAAAAAACACCTTCCCTTCTTTCATGCTTCGTGAAGAAGGCATTCTCCGTTAAAACTATTCTGATGAATCTCGTCCACGCTTCGTGAAAACATTCTCCGAAGCTGTACATTTTCGATATTACTCTGATGAAGCTCATTCATGCTTCGTGAAAACATTCTCCGAAGCTGTATTCCGAAGATTATCATTGTATTCCCTCGTGACTTTACACAATTTTCACTTTCTCAAAGCGTCCTTTCGAAGGTTGATACTGTCCCTTCTTTTGCCATATGCAACATGATGTATGATGCTTATGCTATGCAAAATGATGTGATGATGTTATGTTATGTAAATGACGTTTGTTCCGAAGATACACACAAAATATCTTTGTAAGCTCTGCATTCCCTTAGGAACGTCTTTGGAGCTTCTTCGCCTTTTACTTAGGCGGTATCAGCGTTGACTTTTCGCTGTAAGCTCTGCATTCCCTTAGGAACGTCTTTGGAGCTTCTTCGCCTTTTACTTAGGCGGTATCAGCGTTGACTTTTCGCTGTATGCTCTGCATTCCCTTAGGAACGTCTTTGGAGCAAAAAACTTACACTGCGCTC
Organism: Zea luxurians; assembly: GCA_029449295.1. Taxonomy (NCBI): domain Eukaryota; kingdom Viridiplantae; phylum Streptophyta; class Magnoliopsida; order Poales; family Poaceae; genus Zea; species Zea luxurians. The sequence continues at coordinate 11,716,082 of JAOPSE010000059.1, read as the reverse complement.
CCTTTGGAACGGCTTTTTGTAACTTCAGCAACTTACTCTGCGTTCCTTAGAACGACTTTTTGTTGCTTCGAAGGATTTTTAATAATTCGAAGGTCCTCCTTGTTACCGCAAATTTTTAAGCTTCAACAACTTAAGCCTGTGGAGAAAATAGGTTTTCCTCATAATCAACCACGAAACTATTACATGAAAACTGAAATGTTCTTTATTACACAGAAAATAGAACTAAACGGAAAAGACTACTATCAAAGTAGGATATTTGTCAATAAATGTGCTTCGACTCTGGCACAGTACTATTGACTGTGCGAGCTTCAGATTGCTCTCTGAGA